>WSFP011393215.1:0-27735 GCA_009831015.1 Picea engelmannii
GGATATTTTACTGTTTTCTTGCCCATTACAAGACTTGTTCTTGAGTACATTATTCTCTATTTCTGAATGATATTTAGGATCATGAATCTTTCTATGTTTTCATTTTACACTCAATGCTAAAGGCCATATGATGATAAAACTCTCTTATTCTTAATTTTCTTACTTCAAAAACATGTTATCTTTGCAAAACATTGAATATATCTTTTTATGTTGGTAACACAGTGGATATTTTACTGTTTTCTTTCCCATTACAAGACTTGTTCTTGAGTACATTATTCTTTGTTTCTGAATGATGTTTAGGATCAGGAATCTTCCTATGTGAGTGAACAGATTGGGAACTTGCATATTTCTTTCCTCTAATGATTTTATTTGCCTCATTAGATTGATTATCATTGATTAAGTAAGTGTGATGGGAACTTAATTTGTGATCAGAGATTGATGTTGTCCTTCTTCATCCACTGCTGAAAACTCAAACCTTTTTCAAAATCCAAAATATATCTATAATAATAAACCATTGCAATAACTTGATGATGCCCTAGCTTTCCAATTAGCAGTCAAGTGCAACTTTAGGGACTAACAATGGATATCCAACTGTAATTGATGGTTGGTTTCCTTCATCCACAATTTATTGCCATGATTACTTTAAACAAAACAAAACATTTCCTTCAATATATTGTATTTCTCTTATGCTTAATAGTCTCTATCTTTGTAAAATATTTAGGTGGTACAAAAACATTAAAATCCTATGCCAAAATCACTTTGTTTTCATAAATGAAAAGATTCATTCCATCTGGTAAATCCTTTTGTACATCCAAATCATATCATCACTTCACTATCACTGTGCATCCTACTAATTACATCATTGTATGTTGATAAACGTCTTGCGATGTGAACATGATTGATTTTCATGTGATTGAGGCCAATCTTCTTAATTGACTCTAGGATCTTCAAACAAGCTCCATGTATGCACATTGGAACATCTTTAGTAGACAAGATAGGTTTCAACAACCCTTCTGAGTCTATAAACTTCATGCCATGTCCTTGGTTTGCTCTAATTAGCACACCCTTTTCTTATAGTAAACCAAAGCGTTTCTTATTATCCCTCTTTACTACCTCTCTAATATCCTCAATAGTGTGAGAGTGGATAGGAACTCCCATGTGAGTTCTCACATTCAACTTCAACAAATGTTTCACCACCAATTATTAATCACTTTGAATACTCAAATTCAATTAAATATCTCTATTACTCAAAATATATTATAGGCATCGACCTAGAGCATAAAATCGATCACTTTCTCCTCTTTGAGATCCATATCCCCATCTGCCTCCTCAATATGATACTCGATATGAGAATATCGTTAGGGGTTTGGCCCTTGGAATAACAATAAATTTATATGGAATAGAAGAATAATTTGATACTCTTTAATAGTAAATGACTTGGGTAGGGATTCAATTTTGTACTATGGTACTAGAGTCAACCTCGTAGGGTATTCTTGTAAAGAATTATCAAGATCCCCTTTATGTTTTTATAGAGGTTGTACTCGTATTTCTCACATAGATTTTCAATATAGTCTTTCAAACAATATTTTTAACAATCATAACATCTCCACCTGTGAGTGGATTAGTTTGAAAAGTGTTTGGAAAGATAGAAAATATATTACAACATAAAAATAATAACCTCACTTGTAATGTATAGAATAATTACATCCATTCATTTAAGTGATGAAAGAAAAAGATTCAAAGCAAGAATCATAGACAAAAAACAAGAACAAGATTGATGGTCCAAAAATAAGAGAGATTTAAATGATTTCTTCCATTTAAAATGACAAGATGCATAGGAGAAACACACTTGAGATCTCACACTTATATAAAAGTCAGAAATCACCAAAGCTATGAACTCTTGGAATAGATCTTTACGAGAGTAAAAAATATATATTACAAATTGATGTTCAAGTTCGAATAAAATGTCTTTCTATCACATGACACAATATTCATGATACTTAAATAATAAAAGAAATGCATTTGTCCAAAAATATTGGGATGTGGCTCCCGTGGACCAAATAAAATAGCAAAAATAACTTGGAAGAAGAAAGGAAATGCAATAAGGTATTGATTTCAAAAGTAAACAATAAACTAATAAAGTTGGATGATCAAAGATTGGGATGAAAGGAGGGAAACACTTCAAAATGAGAAAGTACTCACAAAAATGAAAGTAAGATGTTGGATGGATGGATATCTCTCTCTAGTGACCTGTCTGGATCTTCACACACACACACACACACACACACACACACACACACATAATAGAGATCAAACCTTTTCTGGTATAACTGCTTCTTGGTAGTTACTTCAGATTAGTTATTTGTGTTGATGGTATCTTGAGCCATTCTTCAATGAAATTCTTCATTGGTGCAACCGTTATGTAATGATTTACCCAGAGTGAGAATATTTCCTCTTCCACTGCTCTAAATTTGGAGTGTAACTGTTGAACTGATGCCATATGGTATTCATTATCATTCACAAAGGAAACTAACCATCATTTAATTTTTTCCTTCAGAAAGTTAGTGAGGTTGTCAAACTCCCTACCCCATGATGCTTTAATTATGTTCAACTATGTCTTTAATTGCTTCTTGGTTGTAAGTACATACTCTCTTATTAATTGTGTGCCCTCCATATATTTAACTATTTCAAGTAATTTGAAGAATACGTTACTTATTTTATGATCAATTGTTTTACAATTCGTAATTGAGTCCTGCAACATTTGTACCCTTTCTAACCAACCTTCTTTTAGTTGTTTTATTATATGATTTGAAGGAAAATTAAAATCACTTAAACTTGACACCCGAGACATAAAAGTGCTTAAAGCATTTTTATAAAAGAATTCATCATTTTCCAAATCCTTTTGCAAATATTCTACAAAAGAAGCGATCTATTGTGATAAGTTCCTCAAATTGGCGTTGACTTCCCAATCTTATGAAATGATACTAATACGCTTATTGATGTTCTTTGTGACATACACTCTTATCCCTCTTAACAATTTAACCACCTTTACTTGAGTTGACGTGCCTGGTGTGCCCTGCGACATCGAGTCTAGAACAATAATGGACAATAGTTTTGTGAACTGAAGTTTGGGACTTAAGGCATCCTCTAGTTCACTTATCCTTTTCTTTAATTTAGTATTTTCTTGTTGTTTCTCTGAAATTGAGTGAGCATTGGGTTTTAGCTACATTTTAAGTTCGAGCATGTAGTTTGCATAAGTTAAAAAGATCCTTTTTGTGGTGCAGTAAGAGCCACCCATAGTACTAATCTCTCTTTTGCAGGAAGTTTGGAAGGAGGAAGGTAGCATTGGTGAAAGAAGATTCTACTGGAAGGATTCAAGGGAATGTCGAAGCCTTCAAGCTTGAGTCTGGATTAATTATCGAGGTATGTGATCAATTTTCATTATGTTTTATATGACATCTTGGGTTGTTAAAGATTTTTAATTTTATTATCCATATAATATTAGTCACCCCTCCTCTTCTTCCTTTTCTTTTGCTTCATTTCTCTCCTTGCTTCCATCTTCCCAATTTTCCATCTTCTTTCCCTCTTGTTTTCACCTACTTCTCTTCTCTCATATTTTTCTTTTTATCTTCTCTACATTTTCTTTCTACCCCCTTACTCTAAAAATCCCTTTCTCCACTCTTGCCTCCCTACTTTGTCTTACATCTTCTTTCTCACTATTCATTCTTCCTTTCTATTCCATTTTATTTTCCCTTCATTACCTACTACTGCTTGACAACGGTGCCAAAATGTTGGGAAAATTATTTTTTTATTAAAACAACTAATTATTCAATACATTAATTATCAATCCAGCGTGCGTCTATTTGTTTCAAAGTTCGATGCAAAGTATATGCATGCTACAATTTCCATTCTAACATTGGTTATCTAATATGTGTTGCAGTAACATAAATCAAACCACTCAACAAGATATCAAAAGAGATGCACACCACCCAAATCTTTGCAAGAAATAACACAGTTCTGGAAAGTAAATCATACCACACATCTAAGCATTGATTAATGGATATATCTATTCTATTTTACACACCCCATGACATAATGGGAAAGTAGGTCCATCTATTTAACTGGAAGAGAAATTAAATCTGAACTTTCATAAAAGAAAGGTAATCCACTCGACAGGAAAATAAATTCACATGTTCTGAAAATGAAACAAACATGTTGGAAAACAAAACACACCAGCTGCAGGTATTAAGAGTATGAATCAGATATCTCCTAAAGCAACCCCAACAATCTAATTCTACGAATACACACTTGCAAGAATTGAAACACACTTGGAAGAAATTAAGTAAATCGAGCTTAAAATATTTACTTCCCGGTCAACATACGGATGTAAAACAAAGTATTGCCACTAATCTACATCATAAAAAATTTAATTTAAACTCACGCTACGCTCAAAGGAAATGACATAATTGAAAATTCAACAATTAAACATACTATGAAATCTCAAAGCTATAATCTACATTAATAAAAGATCTCAAAGAAATATGATTTATTCCATCATAGTTTGGACAGTTGCTCCAAAAGTCCCCCCCAAGAATGAACAAGGAACTCTCTTTTATACAAGAGTTTGTCTAAAAACTAAAATAACAAAAAATATATGCGGATCCACAAGTTTCTCTTGTGGTTATAACATTTTACTAATAAGTATAAACTAAAAATCACCTAGTAAATAATTACAAGATCTTTGTTAATAATCCAAAACTAATCAAACTAATCTCATCAATGGTTCCAAGATTCTCTTCTCATCTAAGATGATTGTTTTTGATCCAAATCCATGGAAGATATTGATGATTGAAGATGGATTTTCGTGGATTACAAAACCGTCTCGCGGAGTAACAACAACTGCGACATCACAAGTAACAACAACTAGTAAAATGTCGATTTATCAAAAAATACGATCTAGGTTTTTGAGATATTTTGAGGATAGACTTAAACGGACTTAATAAAGCCTCGTATGAAAAATATCAAGTACCCACTTCGTGGATATTTAGTTATAAACATTGCAACAAGTGGCTTGGAGTAACAACATGAGTAACAACAAGTGACAATTGATTCAACAACAACAAACTAAACCACCTTTTGAAAGATAAGTGCATAATATGTTACCTCTCTAATATTTAACTATAATTCATATGAAATACTAAAGAAATGTAATGGAAAACACCTTGGTTCTAAATCTCACATATAAGCATTAAAAATGATTAATAAACATTAATACAAGGTTATGGGTAAACAAGAAGGGATTGAAAGTAGGTGAAAGATGATGTAAAAGGATGACAATTCCACGGTCCAAAAATATCTTTAGTCATCAACTTGAGAAGATAATTGTTGACAAGTATGAAGACAACATGAGCAAGATGGATACAATTTTAGCTTTTGGTATTTTATATGTAGATGGTCAAAATGCCACAATTAAATTGTTGTCTTCATACTTGTCAACAATTATATTTTCAAGTTGATGGCTTAAGCTAAATACACAAGGTTCACATGTTTCATTTGTTTGTGCAAGAACCATAGGCATGGATTTAAGAGAACCTTGATGAACAAAATATATCACATATGATGTTCATGAATCCAACAATGAATTAACTACACTTAATGTTGTGCCTACAGAAGAGAATATACCCACTACCAAGGCTTCTCCATATATAATATGTGGATTATATGGCTCGAGAAATAAAGATTTTATTCCCATGCTCTACTTTCGTTTAAAGTATAAAACAAATCCAAGTGCTAACACTATTGTTCTTCTCACATCATCATTGGCACTAGAGACATAAAAGTGGAACAAACAATCAATGATTTTGTTATTGGTTGTGCCCCTATATACTAGGGCCAGAGCATACACCCCACCATAGTGAAAACTTAAATCCTTGTCCCAAGTAATTTTCTCTTAAAGAGTATCAAATTATTCTTTTCTTCCATAGATAGTTAGTGCTATTCCAAGGGACAGATCCAAGATGATCTTAACACATTGAGTATAATTTTGGGAAGGCAGAGGGAGCTACGGATCTCAAGAAAGAGGAAGTGATCAATTTAATGCTCGGGGTCGATTCTTATCATATATTTTTAGGAATAAAGCCATTGCATTGAATTTGAACATTTGAAGTGATGGATAGTTGGTGGTGTAAGATCTATTTAATTTGAATATGAGAACTTGTGTGGGATTTCCCCTTCACTCACACTATTGATGATATTAGAGGGGTAGTAAAGAGGGTTAATACACAATGATTTGACTTACTATAATAAAAGGGTGTGCTCCAAATTAAGGAAAACCAAGGACATGTTAAGGAGTTGATACACTCAGAAGGGTTGTTGAAACCTATCTTGTCTATTGAAGAAGTTCCAGTGCATGTACATGGAACTTACTTGAAGAGCATAGAGTCAATTAAGAAGACCGACCTCGACCACATGAAAAGGAATCATGATCACTTTGCAAGAGGTTTATCAATAGACAATGGCATAGTTCGTAGGATGCACAACAATGAATGTGAAGTGTTGATATATTTGGATGTACAAAAGGATTTACATGATGCAATGAATCTTTTCATAGACAAAAAAAAGAAGTTATTTTGACATAGGGGTTTAATGGTGTTATACCACCTAAATATTTTATGAAGATAGAGACAATTGAGAGTAAGAGATATAAAATATTGAAGGAAATGTTTCATTTAAATATTCAGGGAAGTGAATTATGGATGAAGGATACTAACTATCAACTATAGTTTGATATCAACATAAGATTGTTGTCCATTGTTAGCCATGGAACTAAGGTTGAATTTATATTAATTGTTATTTAACATTTTTTTTCATAGCCAGTGTTTTCAATCATATTGTTGTCTAGGTGGGATGATGCATGAAGCCCTCATTTTGTGCTTTGCACTGCAAATATGATAAATTTGAACAACTTGGTAGAGGTGATCTACTGGTTGAGTTTTTAGTGCGATTTATGCTAGTTGCAGTACACACATAAACCAAACAAAAGAATACAGATTATTTTCGTGCATGTTGAGCAATTTGTATGTAGGGTGATGCAATATGTTAGGATTTGTAGGATAATTGAAATTTGATATGTCATGGAAAAACTAGAGTGGTGCAATAGAAGCATGGTGGCCCCATAACCCATAGGTTTCAAAATAAAAAAAACAGGTTCTAGTAAATTTAGTTGTGTCACACTTCATTTAAGTGATATTTATAGTTTTAGCTATAAAATAGTGTATCATTATATGCAACTTCAATTATAACATAGAAAACCAATTGTGAAACATAATGAATTTGAGCATAAATAAGTTTATTAATCATTGAATCACATATATAAAAAATATATCATCAAACATAGTGAACTTCAATTCCAATGCAAAGTGATTTTTCAACTAAAAGACAAATTTGAACCACTAAATCCTATTTTCAGAAAACTCCCCATTATTATTTATCATAACGTATCAATGCTTGTGTGAGCAATAAATTTCTTCCATAATGAATTTTAATGGTTTCCAATGCTGATTTAATGTTATAATGAATTATTTTAATGATGATATTGTGATCAATTCATGGTATGTAAGAAACTTATGATGCTATTGATACAAAAAATAGTTGGTGAAATTTGATAATGACAAGTGTTATGATTTTTATTCCAAAACCATCATTAGTATTAATTTTTCAATATGAGGCTCATTAGGTTGGCATATGAAAGATTATTTAGGAATTTTCAATAATAATAATAATAATAATAATAATAACAATAATTACTATTATTATTAATTATTTCATATTTAATATAATTTAATATCCAAATTAGCAATTATTTGAATTTTAATTAAGTTAAGTTGCATATTGATCACAATACTTCCTAATGATTAATCAAAATTGTGCATTAGGTAACCAAATATAATTTTTATTTCAAAGAAAAAAATCATAACTTTATATTCAAGAAGAAAAAAGTTACAATCAATATGTGCGTGAAGAACTAATAAAAAAGTGAGTCTAATATAAAGTCCATCAAAGAGAAACTATAGCTAATATTCTTTTAACCTGTCAACTACATATCCTACATTAGCTCTAAATGGCACAAAGGCCTACATAAAAAATATCATGTCCATAATGGTCAAATAAAAAATACAGTAAAAATGTCTTCTTAGAAGTTTGAAATTTCAACAAGTCTCATCAGAGTAGAGATACATAACATAAATAAGTAGTAAAAAAAACATATCAGAATTAGAGGAAGAAAGGTAATAAGTCTTGATCCTCCCTCTGTCAATCGAGTTTAGCTTGGGTGGTTGGGAGGAATGATTGTAATCCTCCCCCGCAGGTTCAATTCCTACAAGTGACGTGTTGAGCTCATAATGAGTATATTGTTGTAATGGCTTCGAGCCCTGATGTTGAGCAACCTTATGTTGATTTTTCAATAGTCAAGGTTAAGGATGAATTTCATTCTATTTTAGCATTTAACCATAACCATAAATGTTGCAGCAACCAAGATCACAAGAAGAAGCACCATGCACAAGAACACAAGAAGTATCCTGGGAAACCATTCTCAACAAGGGAAGAAAACCCAGCCAAATCATTTGCTATATTCCTCAAGAGAAATACCTTCACCACCAAGATAAAACCTAGCACATAAGAGGGTGCTCAAACCCTAGAATACTAGTGCCCAAGAGAGGTGCACACTTTTACCAAGTAGGTGTACTTGCTGAAATTTAGAAACTCACTTGAAATATATATTTCCTCAATGGGGATTTTACCTTTACTTATACTAACCTGAACCTATCAACATAAGTGTCTATTGGCTCAACAGGGATGACCTCACTAGCTTATAATATAATTAATATTAACCAGATTAATTATCTTTTATATTAATTACCAGTCACATTAAGGTGGGGCCGACCTGTACCCTTTACATTACAATTAGGGTTACATGCACGTCCGACTCTTGAAAAATATAGCAAGGGATCAGATACACCCACTAGTTCTCATCTACTAGGGGAACATCCATAGGGATGTCCATATCTCTGGCTCACTACATTACACAGAAGAACCAGTTCTTCACACGTTCACCTGTGCTCGTCCACAAGAACGTCCACTCAACACATATTCTTTCCCACTGCATCACACATGAGAGTCATCTAGAGTTTCTCGTCAACTCTATTGCTCAGAGGAGGCTAATACATAATCTTCATTTTTGTTCTCATGACGATGCACCCAACACTTTGGGATTTCACACGTTCACCTTGTGCTCAACCACATGCACGTCTAACTCAGTAGATAACTTTTCCCATAGGATAATCATCTGGAGTTCTTCTCAACTCTCTGAATGGAGGAGGTAATATCTACGTTCCATCTTTGTCTCAGATAGGAACCACACACCCTCTTTAGGGGCTTTCTCTCAGGTTTGTAATCTAGAGAATATCTCACATGGCTGCAATGATCCACATCTCATAGGTTTGTAAGCTAGAGAATGTCTCACATAGCTGCAATCATCAACACTCCCTCTCAGCTAGGGAGGCATTCTTCATCATGCCAAGTCTCACATGGATGTACTTTGAATTTTGTCTTAGCTGGAGTCATAAATACTCCCTCTCAAATAGGGAGGCATTCTTCACCAAGTTAGTTTGGTGAAGATGTCTGCAATCTACTTATGTGTAGGAAGGTATTGCATGTGTACGATTTTCCTCTGCATCATATCTTTGATATAATAATATTCCATCTTATCGTGTTTCGATCCATCAGGAAACATTGGGTTGTCAAGGAGATTTATACATTGTTCTTGGTTATCATCATAGGATCCATCTCATGATCAAGTAAATATGTCAGAAGATTTGAGAAGCCGTACTGCTTTGCACACTCAATGGTACATACTCTACTTTTGTGGTATTCAAGGCCACATAGATTTCATTTCCTGCTGCATCAGGAAACCAGGCAAAACTTCATGGTAGAACATCAACCAGATGTGCTCTTCTGGTCCACTGTAATTTCTTCTCAATCTGAATCAACATATCCTGCAGACTCAAGTTCACTCTGGAGGTATATCTCATGCCATATCCAAATGTGCCTCATGTTTTGCTGTTGTCTAGTGAGTCTGTCTAGGTTGACTCATGAAATGATTAAGCACATTCATTGTATGGCATGAATCAAGTCTGGTGTTAACCAGATACATCAGTTGTGGATCAGTCTCGTTTGAATCATCATCAATCTTCTTCTTTTAAATTCATCATGGTGGATTTTGCATCCTGTCATATTTGAACTTCTTTAATATTTTCACTGTATATTTCCCTTAACTTAGGAACATCTCATCAGTCTTTTGTCATACTTCTTGTCCCAAGAAGTAGTGTATCATACTTAGATTCTTCATCTTGAATTCATAAATCAAGGATTACTTGTATCCAACAACAAGAATTTCTGAATAAGTAACCAAAATCAGGCTCTCGTCATCAACACTGTAATGATATATGTTTGGATCAACAACACTCTTGTTGAACTCCAAACTCATCAAGAATTTATCTATCTGATATATTTTCCAATCCATGAATAGTAGTATGGATGGAAGTGTATCGGGTTCACTGCATCAAGTGTCTCATCATAGAAAACTCCCTCTATTTGTGAGAAACCTCTGGCTATAGATTTCGTTTTGTATTTCTAGACACTTCCATCAACTGAATGTTTGATCTCATAGATCCACTTGGAAGTTACCATAAACTTCCCTTCTGGTCCATGCATAATATATTATGCATCATTCTTTAAGGTATATTGGTATTCTTATGTTATGGCATCTTTCCATACCTGTTCTCATGTTGCTTCTCTAATACAAGGAGGCTCAACATCAATAAGGTGGCTCATAACTGAAGGATAGCTTCAAAATTTGTTTTACTTTCTCGGGATGTACTTTGAGAGGCTTGTATGTTTCTCTGCCTCTTGCAGAGTGAGTCTAGGTAGGCCTTTTATTCCCTACTGCAATATCTCTAAACATATCAACTGGAACAACTGGATCAACTTGAATAGTGTCTGTCTCCCTTTGAGCTGCTGAAGGGGAAGAAGGTATTTTCTTACTGTCAATGTCCATTCGAGATTCTCTAGGTTTGTTGAATTGGTATCTCTTCTTTTTAAGGACAACGTCTCTGCTTGTTCTCACATAATAATCAATTAAATATGGTTTGGACTCCTGTACCATGGATAATGGTCCAAGTCTTTGAGGGCTCCCATACTAGGGATTTATTAAAAAATGCAATCAACTATAAAATTTGAAATCAATTGATTTACCTAGTTTGTAGTCATGTTTTAGTTTTAGAGGAAGTACTTCTACTCTCTCTTCTCTTCATTATTTTGAGGTGGGTTTGGATCAATGTTAGCGGTGGAAGCATATTGTCTTCCCTTCTTCCCGGTTAGACAATTTCTTGCATAGTGTCCATAATTGTCACATCTGAATCACTGAATTTATGAAACATCTCTTCTTTGGTAACCTAGTTTTGATGAAGAATTCTCACCTTTAAATGTTTTCCTAGAATTTCTTTTGAATTTTCCTCCTTTATTTGTATGAAGTGCAAGAGAATGATTTTCTTATGAGGAGTCTTCCACTCCTCTATTAGTCTAACTTCTTCTTGAGTACACTCCATCCATAGACGATCAAAGGTTGGTAGAGCTTATCTTCCACTGATACTCCGAAGGAAAGGCTCCCACTATTTTGGAAGGTTGTTGAGAGTGGTTAAGACAAGTTCTCTATCAGACATGATTTCTCCGATGGTCTCTAGCTATTCTTTAATCTCTAATAACTTCATAAAGAAGATGAAAACTATGTTACCTTTCGTCATCTTGGTACTTTGAAGTTGGATCTTCAAGGTATAATCTCTGAGGGTGTTGTCACTTTCAAACATTTCTTTCAAAGCTTCATACATCTCATAGGCTGTCTTTAGGTTGGCAATAAGAGGTAAGAGATGATCTCTTACTGAGTAGATGATTAATTTTCTTGCTTTGACATCTTTTTCCTTTCTTATCTTCTTCTCTATATCTGTAGCTGTGGATGGTAGGGTTTTAGTTACCACATCCAAGAGGTCATATTCTTCAAAGGTGACTTGAATCATTTATTTCCAGGAGCTAAAGTTGCTTGCTCCATTAAGCCTATCTTCTACTAATGCTCTGTTCTTCACTTGATTGGTTTCTTCAAATTCTTGCCAACTGGATTTTGAAAACCTAATAATTAGATTGAATTAGTAACCTTGGATTATGTTGGACTTATGACTACAAAAAATAAACTTGATAGTGTCATAGAGACGCTTGCTGATTCAAGAGAAACGTTTCTTCAAAAATCTAAGATTAATATTCTGCAGGAAATTTTGACACCCTAGAAACCCTAGGGCGAAAAATCAAAATTTCTCAGAATTTCACTTTGAGAGCTTCTGGAGATGCGCTGGAGGAGGCCATACTCTTTTATGCCAAAACCATCCTCAGTGTCCAAGTATTAATGGCTATATCACCAAATAAAGGAGGGCCGCACAGATTTTTCTGGAAACCCTAGGAGGGCCATACGGTTCTGCAAAAGTGAGAGGAGACTTGGTGGAAGCTTGTGCAATGGGTTCTTTCAAGACCTATGATTTGAAACCATGTTGATTTTTCAATAGTCAATGTTAAGCATGAAGTTCATTCCATTTTAGCATTTAACCATAACCATATATGTTGCAGCAACCAATATCACAAGAAGAAGCACCATGCACAAGAACACAAGAAGTATCCTGGGAAACCCTTCTCAACAATGGAAGAAAACCCAACCAAATCCTTTACTATATTCCTCAAGAGAAATACCTTCACCACCAAGATAAAACCTAGCACACAAGAGGGTGATCAAACCATAGAAGACTATCGCCCAAGAGAGGTGCGCACTTTTCCCAAGTAGGTGTACTTGCTGAAATTTCCAAACTCACTTGAAAGATATATTTCCTCAATGGGCATTTTACCTTTACTTATACTAACATGAACATGTCAATAGAAGTGTCTATTGCCTCAGCAAGGCCGACCTCACTAGCTTATAATATAATTAATATTAACCAGATTAATTATCTTTTATATTAATTACCAGTCACATTAAGGTGGGGCCGACCTGTACCCTTTACATTACAATTAGGGTTACAAGCATGTCTGACTCTTGAAAAATATAGCAAGGGATCTGATACACCCACTAGTTCTCATCCACTAGGGGCACATCCATAGGTATGTCCATATATATGGTTGACTGCATTACACATAAGAACCAGTTCTTCACACGTTCACCTGTGCTCGTCCATAGGCACGTCCACTCAACAGATCTTCTTTCCCACTGCATCACACAGGAGAGTCATCTGGAGTTTCTCTTTAAATCTACTTCTCAAAGGAGGCTAATACATCATCTTCATTTATGTTCTCATGACGATGCACCTAGGACTTTGGGATTTCACAAGTTCACCTTGTGCTCAGCCACAAGCACGTCTAACTTAGAAAATCACCTTTCCCATAGGATAATCATATGGAGTTCTTCTCAACTCTCTGAATGGATGAGGTCTTCTCTACATTTCAGCTTTATCTCAGATAGGAACTACACACCATCTTCAGGGGATTTCTCTCAGGCTTGTAAGCTGGATAATATCTCACATGGTTGCAATGATCCACATCTCACAGGTTTGTAAGTTGGAGAATGTCTCACATAGATGCAATCATCAACACCTTATGCCCTAAAGATTATAGGGTTTACCTTGTGTACCATCCTCGAAATGATGGGAAACACTCAGGGGTTTTCTCTGAATAGTGTAACCTAGAAAAAAAAGTATTGATCCTCCCTCTATTCTTCCCAAATAAGGATCCTGCAAAATCAATGCACAATTATTCAAATGCACATGCAAATGTAGCATAAATTCAATTTGATAATAAAAATAAAAAAATTATTCACTACAAACAACAAGGGAGAACTTGGAATGATATGGAATGATGAATTTGAAGAATCAACCATTTGATATTATCACATTTCCCCCCTTTCATTTGAGCCAAAATCACAATTAATACATGTTTGCATTCTTAAAAGAAAGTTTGGCAAGCATGCAATATTTTAACTTCAAACATATTTTTGAAGGTCTTTTTTTATGAAACTAGTGTGCTTAGTTTACTTTGGTGCACTAGTGTACCTAGCTTACTTTAACACACCATAAGCACCAATTTACATTGGGATAATTATGAGTGAGATTCTTTGTGAGGGATAAGAAAAATGTAGAAATTGTGTACATTTCAATGTATTTCAAGTTTTATTAGTGTGTTGTCTTCTACATTGACAAACATAACCTAAAATGCATAGAAATTTCTTATATGTTACCTTGGTTGACCATGTGATGTAGACTATACATCCATTGAATAATGGGGAGAGGATGTATGAGGCCAATGATTGGAAGGGGTGGTTTAATGTCAAATAGAGTGGGAAAAATATTTTTAGGGGGTGACACATCTTAATGGGTGTGTGGTTATAGATCATGTCAGATTGGATGATGATCACACAGATCTGAAAATGAATGTTGACATGAGTGGGAGTTTAAGTATCACTTATATAACTTCAAATGATACCTTTCCCACTCACGTGGTATGCATATTTCGAATGATAATATACAATATATGTAACTCGATTAAAAAATCATATTGTATCAAGTTTAATTTACTCGTGTGTTGAAATAATTCTCTTGGAATAGATTTAAAGAGGGACAATACCATAACAAAGGGAATAATGTCCAATTCTTTGAGATTAAATTATAATAATTGTTGGGTTGTTATATCCTTTGCAGTGAAATAAAATTTAATCGACTGGCTAGTCAAGGTGGACCAATTGGGTGAATGTTCGACTAGACAGATAAGTTGAATCGATGGTTAAATTGAGGTCAAAGTGATTGACCAAGAAGTTGAATTCGAAGTGATCAACGAGAAGTCGAAAGGTTAGCCGACATGAGGTTGAGTGGTAGCCGACTGGAGGTCGACTAGGAAGTTGACTGGTAAATTTATTAAAGTCGACTATAATAGAATCCCGAGATGCGCGGGATTGCAACCAATCATTTGCGTGAATATGTAGCCATTTTTGGGTGCCATGATTTAGGGTTTTTCATGTTTTAAAGCATATAAATAAGGAGCATTGTAATTGTAATAGATTGTTGAACCCTTTAAGAGGATGTTGTTGGTCATGTAGATGTAAGCCATATTGGTTGCAATGTTGTTCTTCTGTAAAGAAAGAGAGAATGATGGTGATTATGTCTTAGGTGTAGACCAAGGTTAGTCACAGAACTCTATATTCATGAATGCATAAGACAAAAATAGAGAAAAATGCTCACATAATGCTAGTTTTCTTGGTTTTGGGTTTCTGAGGTAAAATATTTATGTATTGTGTGTGATTGTCATTTATTTCTTGTTTAAATCTATATTCTCTTTCATGGTCGTTTTAGTGTGGGTGTTTATTTCATTACACTTGGTATTAGAGATTATTTGTTGCTTTGTACAAGTTATATCAAATGAAGGTTAAACAAATCTTGGATCTGAGCTAAACCTAGGTCTAGTGGGAGTTGTAAGTCATAGATCTTTCAAGTTGTGATTGAAAGAATGATAGGCAGTTCGAGGATAGAGATCAAAAAATTCAATGGTTAGAATTTTGATCTTTGGAAGCTTAAAATTGAATATCTCATTAAAAAGATTCATGTGGTGAGAGTTATTTTCAGAAATATTCAGAGAAACCATATTATTGAAGATCTCCTTGTAGATCAACAATAGTGGATAGCTATGAGTATAATTCCAATGGGTATTTCGAAGGAAGAATGGGAGAAACTTGAGAGGAGGGAAAGGAGTATGATTTAAATTTGTATTGCAGATTACTATTGCTATATGTCTCAGGAGAAGACATTGGCAATAAACTGTGGAAAAGTTGGGAAGCTTGTATTGGTCGAAACCCCTGGTAAATATGTTGTTCCTTCGAAAGAAGTTGTATCTTTCGAGGATGAGTGATGGGAGCTCAGTAACAGAGCACATGAATGCATTCAATACTGTAATAATTAAATTATTGTATTTGGATATTAAAATCACCAAGGAGGAGAAATGTATTAGCATGTTATGTTCTTTTAGAGACTCCTAGGATAACTTAGTCATGTCTATAGAGAGTAATTCGACTGCACTAGCACTTGAAGATGTGGTTGCATTTCTACTGTCAAAATAAATGAGATGAAATAACATGGAAGGATCGACCCAAGATGCCTTGATGGTGAGAGGTTGATTGATTTATAGAGATAAGGGAAAATTCTCCCCTAGAAAGTATAAGTCGAAGGGTAGATCTAAATCCCCAGTTCAGTCGATGAGAAGATGCTAAAAATGTGGTAAAGATAGGAATTACACGAGAGACTACAAGTCAAAGGTGACATAATCCAGTACAATATCTAATGAGAAGAAGTCTATTGAGAGAAGGACTACTCTAGATAAAGGAGGCAATGCCTATCTGGTGTCGACCAATACAGATTCAGATCATGATGTTTGGTTTATCGACTCAAGTGCATCCTTTCATACGACACCTCACAGAGAATGGTTCTATGAATATGAGACATGAAGGGGGAGATGTGTGCTTGGAGGACAAATTGACAACCAAAATTGTTGGATGGGGAATATTCCAACTGATATTGCAGGATGGGAGGAGTATAAACCTTCCAAGTGTGCTACATATTCTGGGTTTGGCAAGAAATCTAACATCTATCAGTAAAATGAGTGATGCAAGTGTCCACATTTTATTTCAGAAGGATATGTGCAAAATGGTCAGGGGAGTACCAGTCTTAATGAAAGGAGTTCATATTGGAACCATATACAACTTAGTTGTTAGGGAATGTCAAATCAACTAGATGCAACAATATTGTTGTTCCTGAAGTCGACTCGAATTTGACTCGACTCAACTTGGGTTGAGTTGATACAAACTGACTTGACTATTCTTCTTCAAGTCAACTCAACTCTACTTGGGTAGAGTCGATACAAAATGACTTGATTGTTCTTCTTCAAGTCAACTCGACCATGTTATGTCACCAGAGGATGGGACACATTGGCGAAAAAGGGTTTTGAGCTATGCGCAACAAAAGTATGGTTGAAAGTTTTCTTGATTGTAAGTTGGAAATATTTTTTTGTGAACATTTCATATATGGAAAACAAAGTCGATTTAGGTTCCCATATGGAGCGACAAGGACAAACAAGATTTTGGAATTAATTCATAGTGACATGTTTGGGCCTGTATCAGTTCCTTCACTTGGTGGATACCTATACTATGTTTCCTTCATAGATGATTTTTTCTAGGAAGACATGGATATATTTCCCGAGGAAGAAATAAAAGGTTTTTAAGAAATTCAAAGAGTTTAAATAATGTGTGGAAAACCATACAAATAAGAAGATCAAGGTGCTAAGAATTGACAATGGAGTGGAAAGAAATTGGAGTAGTTATGCAAGCAAAGTGGCATAGCCCGCAAAATTAACACACCATATACCCGACAAAAAAAAATGGAGTTGTTGAAAGAATGAATAGGACATTAATGGACAAGGCAAGGAGCATGCTCAGTGGTGCTGGGCTCGCACAAGAATTCTGGGTAGAGGCAGTAGATATTGCAAAATATTTGGAAAATAGGTCTCCTTCATCATCGCTAGTTGACTTGACTCCACATGAGGTATGGTTTGATAAGAAGCCTTTGATTTCACATCTCAAAGTATTTGGATGTGATGCATTTGTACATGTTTCCAAGTAGAGGAGGAACAAGTTGGACAATAAGGAAATCAAGTGTATCTTCATCAAATACAAGGAAGTAATGAAAGGTTATAAGCTTTGGGATTCAGTGTTGAGGAAAACAATGCATAGTCAAGGTGTGGTCTTTAGGGAAGTTGGTGGAACTTCCAAGTTTGAAGAAGTTCAAATAGAGAAAGGACTAGAGAATCTAGTGTTTTAACTGAGGAACAGAGAAGATGCTTCAGATGATTCTATTTAATCAGAATAAGAGGTGGAACAACTGGCTCTGGTTGTAAGGAGGTATGAACGAGTAAGAAATCAGCTGAAAGGTATAGTCTAGTTGATTTTTGTTCTTCATTTATGCTATCATCCATTGATGAGGATTCCAAGTCAGTCAAGGAGGCAGTCTATTCGATATAGAGTAAACTGTGGAAGGAATCCATGATTGAAGAAATGGAATCCTTGTACAAGAATGAGACATGTGATTTGGTTGAGCTACCAAATGGAAGGAAACCTATCGGTAGCAAGTGGGTGTTCAAGAAAAAGATGAACGTAGTAGGTCAAGTCGAGAAATTCAAAGTCGATTGGTAGAGAATTGATATTCCCAAGTTGAAGGAGTCGACTTCGGTGAGATTTTTTCCCCTGTTGAAAAATTAACTTCCATTCAAGTACTAATGTCTTTGGTTGCAACATTTGATCTTGAAATAGTGAAAGTGGATGTGAAGACAACATTCCTACATGGGGACCTGGAAGAAATCTACATGAAATAACCTAAAGGATTTGCAATAAAGGGCAAGAAAGAGCTAGTGTGCAAGTTGAAAAGATCCCTTTGTGGTCTAAATAAATCACCAAGGATGTGGTATTAGAATGTTGATACATACATCCTTAGTTTAGGATTTTGGAGAAGCAAAGCTGACCATTATGTATATTCCAAGGAAGAAGGTGATTGTTTCATATATGTAGTATTGTATGTCGACGACATGTTGTTAGTCATAAACAACATGGATGAAATAAAGGAGGTAAAGATGCAATTGTCCTCCAAGTTCAACATGAAGGACATCAATGCAACAAAATTGATTCTGGGAATGGATATAAAGATAGGTCGGGCAATTAGAAAGCTATGGTTGAATATGAGGAAGTATATTGAAACAATTTTGAAGCGTTTAAACATGCAGGATTGCAAAGCGGTCAAGGTACCAATTCCTGTGGGAGAAAAATTAACTGTTGAATAGTGTTCAAAGACACAAGAAGAAATAGAGGACATGACACATGTTCCCCATGCTAGTGTTGTTGGTAGTCTGATGTAATTGACGGTCTGCAATCGACCAAACACTGTTCATGCAGTGGGAGTATTGAGTAGATACATGTCGACATTTGGGAAAGAGCACTATACAACTGTCAAGAGAGGTTAAGATATTTGTGTGGCACAAAATATTATGCTATATGCTACCAAGGGAAGTAAATATACATGGTTTTTTCAATGCCGACTAGACTAGAGTTCTAGATCAATGAAGATAGACCATTGGATATGTGTTCAATATGTTCAATGGAGCAATCAACTTGACAAATAAGTGACATGTGGTCATAGCCTTGTTGCAAACATAAGTTGAATACCTAGAGACCACTCATGGAAGAAAATAAGAAGTATGGTTGCATCGATTTTGTTCAGGGATTGGGTTTGAGAAGAGAGTTATGAAGATAAATTGTGACAATCAAAGCATAATATTTCTAGAAAAGAAACCAATGTACCATTCCATAATGAAACATATTGATGTACAATACCATTTCATGAGAGACATGGTAGAAAGAAAGAAGGTGTTGTTGGAGAAGGTAGACACTTTTGAAAAATATAGTAGACTCTTTGACCAAGTTTGTGAGTGCTGCAAAGTTCTCTTAGTGTAGAGAGGCAATGGGCATTGTTGCCTTGGGTAAGTGAATATATGTTCAAATTAACCTATATCAGCAAAGAAGACAACAAGTGGGATAATGTTGGGTTGTTATATTCTTTGTGGTGAAAGGATAGTCAACCGACTGGCTAGTCAAGGTGTATCAACTGGGTGAATGTTCAACTAGACATACAAATTGAGTCAATGGTTAAGTCGAGGTTGAAGTGATCGACTGGGAATTCAAAGTTGAAGTGATCGACTGAAAATTCAAATTTGAAGTGATCAACGAGAATTTGAAAGGTTGGCCGACAGGAGGTCGAGTGGAATCTGACTAAATACCAACTGGAGGTCAAGTATAATTTGATTGGTAAACTGATTGAAATCGATTGTAGCATAATCCTGATATTCATGGGATTGTATCCAATCATCTGCGTGGATCTGTAACCATTTTTTGGTAGCATGATTTAGGGTTTTTCATGTTGTAAATCCTATAAATAAGACACGTTGTAATTTTAATAGATTGATGAATCCTTTAAGAGGATGTTGTTGGTCATGTAGATGTAAGATGGATGGGATGTAAGGTTGTTCTTGTGTAAAGAAAGAAAGTATGGTGGTTATTGTGTCTTAGGTGTAGACCAAGGTTAGTCATGTGACTCTTTATTCATGAGTGAATAATACAACAAGAGCGCATGATGCTCAAGGATTGTTGGTTTTCCTAGTTTTGGGTTTCCAAGGTAAAATCTTTGTGTACTATGTGTGATTATAATTTATTTATTGTGTAATCCATCTTTTCTTTCCTAGTTGGTTTAGTGTGGGTGTTTATTTCCTTACAATAATCACTATGTATCCTATGGAGTACTGTATTTTACATGTCTTCATTCTTAAAAGAAAGTTTGGGAAGCATGTAACATTCTAACTTCAAACAAACTTTCATGCTTCCTGAGCTCAAATAACTTCACAATGCTGATGATTTAGAACCTATTCCTTCCACACTATTTGTTCAAGTCCCACTTCTTAGATCATAATCCAAGCATATCAAGTCTTTGCGTACAAATTACCTCTATGCTTTGTGTGACACATATGGCCATTATTCTCATCATTGTCTTGAAATACCCCAATTTTGTGATTCCCTTGAAGACATTCGTTTGTTGGACTCCTCTTCTTAGGAGAACCAAAACCCTATACTAGAGGACCTCACTTTTAGACAAGAAATGTTTTTTTTAGGTCAATAGTAAAGAAATTGTTGAAATTGGCCCTTCTGATGTTAAAACAAATGAGGATTGTTAGAAAAACATGATCACGGAGCAATAAAATAAAAAAAATGCAGAAATAAAACTCATAAGATACACAATACAATAGAGACACATATAGACGTGGTTCACCTAGTGTGGGCTACGTCCACCAAAGAAATTGCCAGGTCCTTCCTTTTTATTATCCAACAAATGAAGGGATACAACCTACAACACACCCATTGTAACTTCCTCTTCTTTCTCTCACAGTCTCCTCACTCATAATACAATACTCACAATGATACATGGTCGCAATACATTTCCCTCATAAAAGAGGGTTGCCTTCTAGGGAAAATAACCCTAACATAACTTCTACTGTTAGATCTACAACCTTATAATGAATGGTCTAGATTTACTATGAAATTACAATATACATTTACAAAGAAATTTTTCCTTCGGGGGCTTCACCCCTGAACCCCCATCGAGGAACATTGTTCCCCAAACCCCCAACGGGGGCCCGCTTGCCCCCAGACCCTGCAGGGGGGGAAAGCCTCCCTGGAACTCCCCTGCCTGGAGGGGTGTACAATGTTCCGGGGTGTAAATTATTCATGGGGAATAAACACAACTAAAAAAAAAACCCCTCTAAATCAAGAAGATAATTAGGCTCCACAACCAACAATCTCCCACTTGGAGACTGATCTCAAAAACTCCACCGCTATTGTATCTGTTGGACTATGATCCTTCTTGGATCTGGAAAATTTATCGTCTTCACCTTCATGCTTGAAGACCAACTGAAACTGAGAAGGAACTCAGTTTCTCCCTGGTTACTCCCTTTGTTAACATGTTTGCAGGATTCTAGCTAGTGTGTATCTTTTCCAACTTCAAATGTCCATCTTCCAAGATGGATCGTATGAAATGGTACCTGAGCTATATATGCTTAGTATTTGAATGTAAGGCTGAGTTCTTTTCAATATTAATGGCACTCTCCGTGTCATAATACAACTTGCTATTCTCCTGCTTCTTTCCCAATTCCTCCATAAACCTATGTAACCAAATCATCTCTTTACTTGCCTCTGTAGCAACAACATACTTTGGCTCTGTTGTTGATACTGCAACAACCTTTTGCAATTTCGAAATCCAACTTACTGCTGTTCCACCTACAGTAAAAACATACCCTATGGTGCTCCTCCTGCTATATTTATCACCTACCATATCTGAATCAACATATCCCTTTAGAATAGTGTCTGAACCTCCAAAACATAATGCATGAGTAGCAATACCTATAAAATACCCGAGAATCCGTTTTACTGGCTCCCAATTTTCTTTACCTAAATTGTTCATCTACCTACTTAAAACTCTCACTGCATGTGCAATATCTGGTCTTGTGCAAACCATCGCATACATGAAGCTTCCAATTTCTGATGAATAAGGGACCCTAGACATGTATTCTATCTCCTCCCGTTTCTTGGGACACATTTCCTCAGTGAGAGTTTGTTCTTTTTTTAGCAATGTTGATTTTCTTCTTTGCACTTTTCAAAACTGAGAGGTAATTTTGATCTTCTAAATTAGGGTTGACCACCTCGTTGTAGTATATTAATTTCCTTTTATCCACTAATTCTTTATCACACCACATATTCTCCTTAAATTTAGAAGTGATAATATTTGTAATATTATTGATATTCTCATGATGGCTTCTTCTTGTATTCCCTAATGATTTAGCCAAGATTTGACATATTTATGCCATCCCGACTTGAGCCGGTGAAGGATGTGGCTAGAGTTTGAAGCAATTTTGGGGAGTCTCTTGTCATCCATGTTGTTTATCTTGTTCTTGTACGTTAGGTATCTAATCATAGCAATGCTCTCAATGGGGGAAAGACTTGTTTCTATGAGGAGGATAAGATAGGGTTTATTGCCCTTAATTTTGAGATTATAAGTTATACAATTCTTTTGGATCTGTTCTATCTTTCTCCAGGATTCTCTAGATATACTGCAACCCCAAACATCACATCCATATAAGATAACTGGAGTGACGATAGTGTGAAAGAAGAACTTTTTTTTATCCCAAAGCCAAAGGTCTGCTAATTCACAATTATTTTCCAGACCATAATAAGCTTTCCACCCTCCATTTATCTCGTTTTCAAGGCTATAATTCCAATTGAGCTTGTGGTGGATATCGATTCCAAGATACTTGTATGAAGGCACTTCCTCCAAGCTATTGTTGTCAAACAAAATTATCGTAGGTGATCCTTTTGGATTTAATTATCATAACCTTTGTTTTGTCAGTGTTCACACTCATGCCCATGCTAGAGAAACCCAATTTCTTACCTATCATAGGGACTCTTACCCATACGAACAATATCATCAACATAAAGGAGGATGATGACTATAGTAGCGAGAGTCGATCCAACACAACCTGCATCATCCAAACGATTTTATAACTTATCAATATAGATGCCGAAAAGGATAGGGGATAGGGGAAAACCTTGCTTGAATTCTATATTACAGTTAATTTCTTCTGACCAGCCCTCAATGTTCTTGAATTTGGAAATAACTTTCTCATATAGCCTTACTTCAGTAACTCTGAATTCAAAATGGATTTTAAGCTCTTCTAATGTATTCTAGAAGTGGGACGATTAGGCTCTACGACTAGGGTTTCCCTAGCCGCAGCCCGGGCCGCGGTCGCCACACCGTTTCTCCTGCTACTTCTGTGCCCCCCTCCCTGCAGGCTCGATGGACAGTGGAAGCTTTCTCTGGTGGTGGACACACTCCCTCTGAAGTGGATCTGACTTTATTTTGGTGCATTGTTTGGCGGACACGATCTCCCGAGAATGGATCTAGTCCGTGTTTCTTCATATTTGCGGCTTTGTGGATACTGCCTTATGCTCCAGATCTGGCACTTTGTTGTCTGTTCTTTCATCTATGAGGAGTCGGTCTTTGGTTGCCGCTGCCATTTTCTCACAGAGTTCAACATGGACCCGTTTTGGTGGTCGCGCCTTTGGTGCAGATCCATTTTGGTTGAGGTTTGCAGTCAAGCCTGTGGATGCGTTTGCGGGGGCACTGTTTGGTGCTTTTATTTTGTGAAATATTAATCTCAGATCTGTGTTTATGGTTCTTGTTCCGTCGTTTGCGGGTTGCTGGTCATTTTTTCTTCAACCTTTAGTGTGTGTGGGAGTTTTCAGAAGTTTTCTTTGGGGTTGGAACTCACCAATCCATCCCTGCTGGTATGTTCAGGGCTTGATGCAATGGCAGGTTTTTCTCAGTGGTCTTGGTGGCTGGGGATCCCTGCGTCCCCCTTGGGTCTGGGTTTTGGAGTGGAGGCTGGGGTTTCTGATCGGGGTTTGAATCAAAACTTTGAGGTCCTTCTTTTTCGGGTGTGCAATGTTGATTTTTTTGATGTCGGGTCAACACTTTGAGGTCCGTTTAGGGCGTGTGGTTTTTGGTTTCCTCTTCCGTGGTTGCAGGCTCTCCTGTTATCCCTCTGGACCTTTTTTTTGAGGGGGTTTATTGCCGCTCTGGCCTCGTCCGTCCAGGTTCTCTTTTTGTTTTGCTTCTACCGTTTTATTGGCTGAGATTGGTGGCTATTCTCTTTGTAGAAATCATTTTTATTGGAGCCGCTCTTTGAGGGCCATTTTTGTTGCGCTTTTCTTCCTCTTAAGGTTGAAAGCATTTTCAGACTAAATGCATGCTCTCTGTATGCATTATTTAGAATGTAATTTTTATTTCTCTTAATAAAAATTAAGCTTTTTTCTTTTGAAGAAAAAAACTTATTCTAGAAGTTAGTCCTCGACACAGTGTCAAAAGCTTTTCTAAAATCAACAAAACAACAAAGGAAATCAATTTTATCATTACTATACTCCTCTTCAATGATCTTAAAAAAATATTTTAAAGGATAATCAATTTTATACACAAGTCACTATGTGATAGTATTAGATACTCGATGTATTTGATAGAGCTACCATATCATTTATTAAATAAACAAGGAGAGTTGCAGAACAACAAGTCCCTGCAAGGAAGCACGTTTTTGCCAAAAAGGCAGGAAGCACATGTGTGGCATTATTCATAAAAGCATGACATCCACATAAAAGTAGACTTTTTGTTTTAGAAAGAAAATGAAGATTTTTTGGAGAAATAAAATTAAGAGCTGGTTTCAATTTTACAAAGAAATTTATATTTATCTTTTGTTTCAATCCCGACATAGATTGAATTTTGCAATTTTATTTTTATTTGTACCAAAATTCAAGCATTGAACATACTTATTATAAATAAGTTAGAAGAATTATAAAAAAATAATATGCATACAATTCTATGTTGTCCATTTGCTTATTCTCTATTTTTTTTTTCTTATGCTGCAATAACATGCACTAGAAAATTTAAGCATTGAGCATAATTATCATAAATAAGTTAGAAGAATTATAGAAAAAAAGTGATATGCATACAATTCTATGTTGTCCATCTGCTTCTATTCTCTCTTTTTTTGTATGCTGCAACAACATCCACTAGAAAGCTCCTGAACAACATGCACTAGAAAGCTCCTGAACACGTTGATAATGATATTCTCATGAATCAGAACAAAGTTTATGGGGAAAGCTCATGAACAAGTTGAATAGGCATACAAAAATGATAATGATATTATGTTGAATCAGAGATAAGTTCATTGGGAGACACAAAAAGAAAAAATGAAGGGGGCACAAGATAGGAACAAAAGAGAAGGGCACAAGATAAAAGCACCAGGAGAAGAGAAAAACTTGCATGTTATACTTATGTTGAACATACCTATAACCACATTGCCCTGAACTTATAGTTGTCACTTCATCCGTAAAAAAACAATTTAAAAAAAAAATCAAAATCTTAGTAGGAAAACAAACATTTAATGTTAGAAAAGTAATGCTAGGCTTATTTCTAGCATTACTTCACTTCACTGAAAATTATTAAGCATAGGTGTGTTTAACCTAATATTTAGGTGTGAAATGTGAATTTTTAAAGAGACATTGCATTATCATGTAATGCGATATCTCTTTTTTATTTGAAATTTTAAGTTTAAAAAAGATTTTAATGCAATTTCGTTTTATGTTTTGTTTTTCTCTCCCATGTTCTCACGTAGATGTGATTTCAGAATCACTTTTCTGTGCCAAGCTGTTACGAATCCTTATGATTTAAAAGTCACTTCGCCTGCTAAACTCTTTTATTTTTTTAATAGACATTGCATTATTATTTAATGTAATATTTATTTTTTATTTGAAATTTCAAGTTAAAAAATATTTTAATGCAATTTTGTTTTATGTTTTTTTAGATATTTAAAAGAATATATATATTTTTTAAATTAACTTACAATAAATTTATTTAATGCAATGACAAAGTTTTATAATGTTTTTGATTTTATAATTTTTCAATAATCGTTTCTCCTTTAATAACTTAACTTAAATAAAAGAAAATTATTTAACTTCATATCGCTTGGAGTTTCAATTAGCATAGAATATTTTAACGCATTTCCTATTAATAATAAGCGTTTTTCTTTTAATAACTTAACTTAACTTAAATAAAATAAAATGATTTAACTCTATAATTTTTATTCTTTGTATCTCTTGGAGTGTCAATTAGCGTATAATTTTTTAATGCATTTCATATTAATATATACGAATAAATACCATTAAAGTTTGATTCATCAAAAGTTTCACCCACCTTAAAGTTTGATTAATCAAACGTTTCACCCACCTTGTTTAATTTTAATAAATTGGTTACGTTTAATTATTATATTTACCATTAAAAAAGTTAAAGTTTTATATTATTATTGACATAATTAAAATAATTTTTTTTGAGAATTTTAATTAACATATATTTTTATGATGATGATGATTAACGTCCACTAAAACTTAATTGGTCTATCGAATGTTAATCATCATCATTGGGATTTTTTGTCCCTGCAGGTTTCGAACCAGTGACTTTAACAACACGGAGTGGCTTAACAACTTTAACATGCCCAATCACCGAATCAACACTCCCATTCGAGTGAGAAATGCCTTCGAGAAACTCAAACATGGGTCACACCGTTGTTACAAGAGCGATTTACCAATTCGACTACTTACCCCACCTTATTTATTTTCCATATTAATATATTTTATATTTATAAATATAAATATAATGAAAAATAATAAATAATGCATTTCATATTTATATTGAATATGAAAATCAGTTTTTTCTAATATAACTAATTACTTATTAATTTTTATTTTTCATAAATATAAAAATTTATAATGCCTCGGTTTTATTGTATTTATATATAATTAATTATATATCATGTTTTTTTCCTAATGAAATTTTTTTATTAGATAAAATTTATAATAAAACAAAAACTCTTTCTAAATAACATTTCCAATCTTTAAAAAAATTAAAAAAACAAATAATGGAAAAAATTTATCTTCAAAGATATAAAAAAGGTAACATCATTATTATAATACAATTTTATTACTCAAATCCTTTATTTATTATAGTTTTAAAAATAAAATATTTTTTTTGATAATTAATATTTTATTATTTTTTATATTAACTATCCTTTATTTATTATAGTTTTAAAAATAAAATATTTTTTTTGATAATTAATATTTTATTATTTTTTATATTAACTATAATTGAAAGTATTATATAAAAATTAAAATGGCAAAGCATACAAAACACATAATCTAATTAAATACATAATGGTTGTAAGCTTCCTCTTGTCCTCCCATAGAATGGGAGAGTTTTTTTTTGATTCAGTGTCATGGTCTCTTTGGACTAATTAGCAATCTCTTCTTCTTTGAGTTCACCTTTTGCTAAGTTGATGGGAATTCGATGATTCTTCTTT
>ML856306.1:0-18303 GCA_009831015.1 Picea engelmannii
AGCTCATTTATTTGGGTTTTGTTATTTCGGCGAATGAGCTTAAAATGGATCCTGAAAAGGTGGAAGTAATCAAGAATTGGCCATCACCGAGAAATGTTTTCAAGGTGAGAAGTTTCCATGGTTTGGCTAGTTTCTACATAAAATTCATCAGGAATTTCAGTGGAATTAGCGCAGCGATGATGGACAGAGTGAAGAAGCGGCACAAGTTTTTTCATTGGACAGCAGAGGCTGAGAGAAGCTTCAATCTGTTGAAGCGGAAGATCACAGAGCAACCAATTCTGGTGTTGCCTGATTTCCAGAATACATTTCAGGTGAAATGTGATGCCAGTGGATACGCCATAGGAGTGGTCCTGAGTCAAGAAGACATGCCAGTTGCATATTTCAGCGAGAAACTGGATGAAGCAAAGATGAAATACTCCACGTATGATAAGGAATTTTATGCTATCATACAGGCATTAAAGAAGTGGAGACATTACTTGATCCCAAAAGAATTTGTATTATACAGTGATTATCATGCATTACATTTTGTGAGCCAACAGGAGAAGTTGAATCAGAAACATGCTAAATGGGTAGAGTACATGTAGAATTTTACATTTGTAATTAAACACATTTCAGGGACTGCTAACAAGGTGGCTGGTGCTTTGAGCAGGAAATGTTTGTTGTTGTAGGAGTTCAGAGTCAAGACGTTGGGTTTTGAGAATCTGAAGGACATGTATGCAGGGGATGCAGACTTCGGAGAAGCATACGAAGCAGCTGAGAATCCAGTTCTCAAAGATCGGAGTCCATGGATAGACTACATGATCCAGGAGGGATTTCTATTCAGAGGAAATCAACTATGTATTCCAAATTGCTCCATGAGGGAGAATTTGCTGAGGGAAAAGCACAACGGAGGATTGGCAGGACATTTTGACCATGAAAAAATATTCACGAAGCTGAGTGAATCGTATTTTTGTTCGGGCATGCAAGCATATGTTAAATGATTTGTTGACAGATGCAGGATTTGTCAACATTCGAAGGGCAGAAGGTAGAATGCAGGTTTTTATCAGCCATTTCCCATACCAGAAAGGCCATGGGAGGTGATTAGCATGGATTTTGTATTGGGTTTGCCAAGGACGCAAAGAGGGGTTGATTCCATCTTTGTGGTAGTGGACAGGTTTTCAAAGATGGCACATTTCATTCCATGCCAGAAGACCAACGATGCGACCCACATCACAAACTTGTTCTTCAAAGAGGTTGTTAGACTTCATGGATTGCCGAGAAGCATAGTCTCGGACCGGGATACCAAATTCCTAGGTCATTTTTGGAGGACTCTATGGAAAAAGCTGGGAACTAACTTAGCGTTTATTTCAGCATACCATCCGCAGACAGATGGGCAGACAGAGGTGGTCAATAGGAGTCTGGGGGATTTATTGAGAAGCTTGGTGACAGAGCACCATAGCAGTTGGGACCAGATATTACCACAGAAAGAGTTTGCGTACAACGATTCGGTGAATCGGAGTACAGGAAAAAGTCCATTCCATATTTTGCATGGGACACAGCCAAGGAGAGTTTCTGAACTCAGGGAGTCAGAACAGGCTGCAACTAGCAGTGATAGCGCCGAAGAGTTCGTAGAAGCGATGAGAGAACTTCACAGCAAGGTGAAGCAGCGACTGATAAATTCAAATCAGGAATACAAGCGCAGAGCCGATCAACAGAAGAGACAACTTCAATTCGAAGTTGGTGATTTGGTTCTAGCACACTTAAGGAAGGAAAGGTTCCCAAGGGGAACATATAACAAGCTGAAGATGAAAAATATTGGGCCGTGCAGGGTCCTGAAGAAATTTGGAGAGAATGCATACGAGATTGAGTTGCCAGATGGCATTGAGATATCTCTGATATTTAATGTTTCAGATTTATACCCATACAAGGCTGGAGGAATAAAGACTGGAACTGAGGAACCAGTAATCTAGTGGAAGAAGCAGTTGCCAGTGGTAGAAAAGTCGTAGATGGAGTACATCCTAGATAAGCGAGTGGCAAAGAAAACCAGGCAAAAGCAGTATTTCGAGTACCTGGTGAAATGGAAGAATCACCCACTGGAGGATGGCAACTGGGAGATAGAAGCAACGATTCAGAGACATGGATAGACCGTGCAGGAGCTCATGGACAGGAACCCATGAAAATTTCAAGCCAAGGAGTATGATGCAAGAGCATCGCTCACTCATCAAGTGAGCCAGCACATTGAGAGGAAACAACTGGACAGCGCCAGCACACATTTTGAAATACTTTGGGATTTGTTGCACCGCTCTTTAATTAAAGTCCTTTATAAAGAAGCGCACTTGTGATGTAAAGGGGACTTTGAGCCTTTAAGCTCTCATCCTTAGTAGATAGGAAGGCATTTAATAGATTTAATGTTGTTAGATAGGAATTTAATTGTGGATTTGATAGTTGTAGACTTCGAGAGGGAAACGGGATATAGACACCCTCCTTTGTACATTGTAACATTATTCATATTGAGAGCATAGAGAACATTCTGAAGAGAAGAGCAGAGCAGAGAAGTGTATGAAGAACCTCCATGTACAGATATTGAATTAATAGAAAAGTCTTGATTCAATTCCATGGTTGTGTTATTCTCTGTGTATTGTTGATATTATTCTCATGAATGTTTGCTTCTTGTCATGCACTTGCTTTTATATGCTGTGTATGTGATTTCATGGTTGAATTGAAGTCTGTGAGAACAAGGAGTTAGTTTCAATTGTTTCTCTATCTTGAACCAGAGAATTCATGCAAGGAGTGCAGTTGAATTGTCCACAAGGAGTGCGTGACTATAGGGTTCATATAGAGGAAACTTTTGTTCTAAGTTCTCAAGAGTGCAGATTTGGCACCAGAGCCATGCAAGGCGTGTGCAGACGGGATGAAGGCTCAGAGTTGCGATTTTGAGTAGAAGGAGTGAAAGACTGCTACTGTAGGGGTGCGCAGAGTCGAGAAAACTTCAACACTTAGTCGTGTTTCGAAGATTTGCCGCAAGGAGTGCAAGCAAGAGTTCCTCCTGAGGGAATCAAAGTGGTGAAAGCTCAGGAGGGATAGGCCTTCAGAGTTTGTCAAAAGGCAGCAAGGATAAGTTGCACGAGAAAATCGAGAGGAAGGGTCGCAGGCTGGTGAGTCGTCTCGTGGAGAGGCACTTCTTGTTCGAGGATGCAGCGAGAGGGAAGGTGGACGTGAAGTCTATAGTGCAGGCAGAGAAAGTTTGAAGCTTGGGAGATAAGAAGCGTCGATCGGGATCATGAGGAGCGTGACTCGACTCGTGGATCCGGCGTATCGGGAGTTTGGGAGGTGAGGGTCCTAATTTACATCAAGGAAATCACGAGATCGAAGAGAAGTGAAGTCCCAATGATTTCATGTATAGCGTGGGTCATAGCCGAGTGATGTGGCAGGTGATCTCAGGACATCGGGTCTCGGGAGTTGAAGGGATAATAAATTGGTCTCACAAGTTGCGAGGTCGTGAGGAGACAAGGTAGCGATACTCGGGTATTGGCGACTCGGGCCTCGGGAGTTGAGGCGGAAATTATTTGAACTCGCGAAAGGCGAAGTCGCGAGAGAGCAAGGTCGCGAGATCGGCATCTCGGCTTGTCGCGTATTGGGGGTTGAAGCTCCATTTGTTTGGAGTCGCGAGTGGTGAGACCGCGATAAGGAAAAAGTCCCGACAAGCAAGAGAAGGTCAGCGCTGACTGACATCTCGGGTCTTGAAGATTCGAGAATCCAATGATCAAAAGAGAACTCGTGAGGCGCGAAGTTCCGATCCTCTGAGTGTAGAAAGGGGATCGAAGCGAAGAGATCTGTGGGTAGATATTTCCTGATAGGGAGATAGAAGAACATTCACGTTCTTTGGGCCAAAGGAAGAGAAGGTCCTGGTGAGAGCGATCATTCTCCAAGGAGTGGGGGAGGTTGCACCACAATGCTCATAGAGGATGATATTGGTATATTCCATGGAGATATGGAGGATGCGTCCAAATATATCTTCTAGAAATATGGAGCAAAGCAGGAAGAGTTGTATGTAAAGGTCGAGAAGGAGTTGAAGGAGATATAGTGAGCTATCCAAGTTATCTGCAAAGTACCTACTTCACCTTCCTCTTTAGAGACTACAGAGTTGGGGGATGAACCAACCCAACTTCGAAGACCTACAGATGCAACAGAGGCTCAACTTCAACTAGTCCAAGAAGAGAAGGAGAAGGCTATAGAATCCCTGAAGAAAGATAAAGAGGAATTCTTAGAGAAACTATGAGTTGCGCGTTACTATGTAACCGCTTATGAAAATGAAAAGGATGATTTTTGGGTGATACTAGAGGAGGAAAAAGTGAAGATACAGAGAGGAAAATACCAGCTTATCGCAAATAAGACTACGGTCAAAGAAGAGGTGAGTAAATCACTTCACTCTATGCCAGGATTGGCACAGGAGGAACATGAATCAGTGGAGGATAAAGTGGTGAAGCTCGTTGAGGCCATCCAACAGCTTCAAGTGAGGATAATGGAGTTGGAGATTCAAGTAGTACCGAGCACTCTGCAGGAAGTGTGTGACCAGAGGGAGGAAGCTTCTAAGAGTGCAGTAGGAAGGATCAGATACTTTGCCTTAGAATGCAAGTAGCTAAGCAACAGAAGTGCACAAACTTATGAACACCTCGCAGAAGATCCAAAGCTAAGGAAACTAGAAGCATAGTTACTGAAGGCACAACAACATGCACTGACAGTTGAGGTGCATATGAATTTACTCACTATAGTCGAGAGAATGAAGAGATCACAGGAACAACGCATAGTCCAACAAAAGATTATTTTCATATAGGTCATAGTAATGGAAGTCACACAGAGGCTACAACCAGTGCAGTATGAAGCCTATGTAGTGTTTGAATATATCGAAGGACAAGCTAGCAACTGGACCAAGTGGTTACGATAGTGGAACAACACCTGGAAGGGCCTGTTACAAAGAAAATGATCTAGGATTTCGCTCAGCAGGAAGCTCAGGAAAAGCAACAATTTGAGGCAGTTCGATCTAAGCTCGAGGCCTTTGAAGCAACGTTTCCTAGACCTGAGTGACATGGGATGATTCACATGTGAGTGTTGGGGGCATGTTGGCCCTCGTCCAAGTTTTGAGGAAATCTTGGTCAGGTTTGATCAATTTTTGGACTTCGACGCAGTGATCGAGGAAGGAGCGCCCAAGAGGAGATGAGATTGTGGGATCTCACTTGATTTGTGGACCCAACAAAGGATTCATTAGGGGTTTTGTATTAGGGTTAAGGGATGTCGGTCCATGGGTTTACCCATGATTAGGCCTTTTTGCAAGCAATCTTAAGAGTATAAATAATAAAGAATGTAATGTAGTGAGAGGGGAGGTATCTAGTTAAGTGCAAGAGGAAAGTAGTTTTGAGTTTCTTTGTGCAACATAATCTATATGTAAGGCTTTGTGCTTGATGGAGGAGTTGACTCTATGCCTTGACCTGATTTTGGGAGGATATATCTGGTGCTCAGTGCACAGATCACCCGTACGGTGTGAATCTTGGCTTTTTGTCTTAGTGCACAGGAGCAGACGAATGTAAGATATTGAAGACTAATATATAAGAAGAAGTCGTTGGTGGATGTAGCCCCACACTAGGGTGAACCACGTATATCATGTGTTGGTGGTTTGTTTTTTTCTATGGTGTTTATGTTGTGGATCTTCTTAGTTCATTGATTGTTAAATATGATAGATAGATCTATGAATGATTACTGATTTATTTATTTTGAATATGCTAGAACTAATTTATGATGCTAAGTGAGATGTGTATTTTGTCATTGTTACTGCGTCGATCTACCCTTAGGGTTTGTTCTGCGATGTGAATGAAGTAGATACGCTAATTCATGTTATCTTTTAAGTACTTTGAGAAGTGTTATAATCACAAATCTATGTCCCAGCTTGGTTACAGACACCTGAGTCTTGTAACCCCCCTACCTATACCTCGGGTGAGAATTTTCCTACTTCGCAGGTGTTGCCGAAAGGGATGATAGTTAGGGTTTTTTTGGTGCATTGTTGAAGCGTTGAACCCTAGGTCTACCCCTATGCCAACATTGTGGCAGTCCATGAAGTAGTGTGGATTTTCAAACTCCTTGTAGACTTATTTGGACATGATATGGATTCCACTGTTATGCATTACAATAACCAGAGTTGTGTGAATCTCTCAGAGAATCTTGTGTTTCATGATAAATCGAAACACATTTAGATCAAATACCATTACATAATAGATAGGGTGTAGAGGAAAGCAGTACACATGAGAAAGTTGCAGATGTCTTCACCAAACCACTTGTCAGGATGAAGTTCGAGTACTTCCATGAGAGACTTTGCATGGTGCAGAATGCCTCCCTAACTAAGAGGGAGTGTTGATGATTGCAACTTCATGAGACATTCTCTAGGTCGTTCTCCTCTGGACTGAGTTGAGATGATATGTGAGAATGCCCATGTGATGGGTGATTCATACTCATCTAGACTAAGTTGAGATGATGTGTGTGGTCTCTTATCGTGCTTTTCTATAATGTGTTGAGATGACTTGAGATGGTCTCCTGTCGAAATTCTATGGACTTAGTTGAGTTGACTTAAGATGACTACAGATAATACTCCTATGGACTTAGTTGAGATGATTTGTTGAGAGGGACATCCCTATGGCTGAGCACAAGTGGATGTTTCCCTAGTGGCAGAGCACTAGAGGATGTGTGATATCCCTTTCTATATTGTCAAAGAGTAAGAATTTGGTAAAACTCTAATTTGTATTGTAAAAGGTACAAGTCGACCCCACCATGTAAATATAATTAATATTGTTTAAAGATTAATTATACTTATGAGTTGTACAAGTCGACCCTATTGTGCCAAAAGACACATCCATTTGATGTGTTAGGTAATGTATAAATAAGAGATTTATATCCCCATTGTGGATCATTCACTCACTATTGTTTCATTCTCTCAACACCTACTTGTAGGGATGAAGCCTGCACTTCTCTTAGGCACTATATTTCTTGGTCATAGAACACCCTCTTGTGTGCACTACGGTTTTTGGTGAAAGGGTGATCTTCTCTTGACTATATAGCAAATAATTTTTGGGTTTTTCCCTTGGTTGAGAAGGGTTACTGCAACTGTTGTATATTGTATTGTTGCATTGGTTATGGTTCAAGTTCATGCTAAATTGAAAAGAAACTACATATCCTTGAGCTAAGCATTAAAAATTCAACAATAAGGGCCATAGTACTTTGGTAATAATTTATTATCCTTCTTATCTTTCTTGAGGGGCATCTGTTTGTTTGGTCATAGTCTTAAAAATACCCAATCCCCTACTTCAAAAATTGTTTCACTACGATGTTGATCTTCATGTTGTTTCATGCGATTTTGTGCCATGTTCAGGTTTTCCTTTAAGAGTTGGAGAACTTGTTGTTGATGCTTGATGTGATCTTCCAATGTTTGAACCTTAGATTTTTATTTTAGAGAAGAAGTGATCGAAGGTGGGTGGTATCCATAGCATGCCATAAATGGTGTCATTTTTGTTTCAGTATGAAAGAAACTGTTATACCACCATTCTGCCAAGGGTAGCCATTTGAACCATTGTGTTTTTTTATCAGAGACAAAGAAACGAAGGTAGCCTTCTAGAAATGTGTTCACTATATTGGTTTGTCCATCAGTTTGAGGATGATAAGATGAGCTATGAGCCAATTGAGTACCCAAACAAGAAAATAATTATGTCCAAAAATGTCCAGTGAATATGGGATATCTGTCACTTACAATAATATTTGGGCTTCCATGTAGATTTTGAATTGTCTCCATGAATGCGGAGGAAACTGTACTAGATTTGAAAGGATGAGAGAGTGCCCAAAAGTGTGCATACTTGGTTAGTCTATCAACAATCACCATGATGACACTCTTTCCTTCATACTATGGTAACCTTATGATAAAATCCATGGAAAATGCCTCCTAGCGCTGACTTGGGATGACTAATGGTTGTAACGACCTGGGGTCTTAATTGTTTCCACCTTATTTTGTTGGAAAACCAAACATTCTAGTACAAACCTCTGAACAATAGTCTTAAGGCCATCCCAAAAACATTCCTTCTTGAACCTAGGGTAGGTTTTCAAAAAACTTGAGTGCCCTCCTACTGGAGAGGTGTGCAATTCCAAGAGTAATTTTTGTTTGAGTTTGGAGTTCTTACATAAATATAAGCGATCTTTGTACCAAAATGAATCATTTTTCCATGTAAATGTATTTGATGCACTAGAATCCTATTGCAACCTTTAAATGAGAGTCCACACATTTTCTTCATTCTTCCATGCATCCCTCACATATATTATCCAATCGGGTTGGATGATCGAGATAACATAGAGAAAGGCCTCAACATCTTCATCCTTTCTTAAGAGTGCATCTGCCACAACATTTTGCTTCCCTTTTTTGTAGATGATTTCAAAATTATAACCCAACATCTTGTTCACCCATTTTTGTTGTTCTTTTGAAGATAGTGTTTGTTCCAAGAAGTATTTAAGACTATCATGATTTGTTTTGACATTGAAGTGCCTACCTATTAGGTAAGGGAGCCATATCTTATATGCATGTAATATTACCATCATTTCCTTCTCATAAAAGGGTTTGTGTAAGTCCTTTCCCTTGTGTTAGCACAAGATTGGTTAAGGTGCCAAGTATCAAGAACAAGCATTTAAGGATAGTACAACTACACTGAAAAAGCCTGTTAATGCTAAGAACAAGAAGTCTGTTGTGTCAATTGAAGATCCCCTTTCTACCAGAAACACTGTGAGGTTAAATGTTAATGTGAAAAAATAGTTGGTGAAGGGCTTCTAAGCTTTTAATTATCAGGGTTTTAATTTTTTCCAAATACTAGCTCCCTCAGTGGTAAAATACACTACCTATTTGCACTGCCAAGGCATCTAAGTAAAGGGGGTTTGATATCATGAAAGACCATTAATTACTCTGCACATGTTCAATATTGAAGGCACTACATTTTTTTTACAATGCTACCTAAACCAACACATAGATGCAGCACAATGGTGCTACTTATAGGCGCTGCGTAATATTCTGGCAGAAAATGAATTGTGCAGAGTTATTTTACCAGTTTTGAGTCATTAACTTAAAAATTTGATTGTGAACAACTGAGAAGGTATTTTTGAAAACCGGAGAAGGTTTTTGTTCATAACATTCCAAATCAAAAAAATCCTCTCTCATTTTTTCAAAATGTGTTTTGGTTTTAGAGATATTGGATATAGAAGTAGGCATTGCATACTCTGCACAGTAGCACTCCGTACTAATTTCCTGTAGCGGTCATGGTTTTGATATTCTTCTTGTTCGGAGGTTGCCACATGTCAAGGAGAGTTTGAATGGATTCTTAAGGATAATTTAGATATCAAGGGACACCTACACCTAAGATTTATCTCCATCAAAGGCCTCATGCATGAGGTGGAAACAATTTATTAATGACTTCCAACAAATTTCAGAAAATCAACAGTTTGTTGGATTTTTGTCTCTTTGACTGTTGCCACCTATCTCCAAGGCTTAAAATCCAATGGAGGAGATGGGATTCGAACTCCTTAGGTTATTTGGATGCTATTTTATATTTAAAGAGGGAGATATCTCTTGGAGAGGGGGAGGGATGAGCCAAGAAAGGCTAGAGAGAGTAGGAATAGGTAGTTTTCTATGTGTGTTCATTTGCAATCCTGTGAGCATTTTAGGATTGTAAGAATTATTGTTATTGGAGACTCATGAGAGATATGATTTCAGATTGTAACTATTCTTTTATATTTATTCTTATTTGAATATATTTCAGATTTGAGGATCAAAGGTTGTCAATGATTTATGGATCCCTAAGCAGCAGAGGATCTGCTATATTTTTCCCATCGGTCATTGTTTATATTCAAGTATTTGTTGATTCATTGAATTGAGAGGATCTCTATTTACTGAAAATTCTATCTTATGTTTTCCTTCTTCATTTCTTTCACCTATCAGCATATAATCTTGTTTTCTGTTACGCATCTTTTGTGCCTTAGATGAGTGGGATGTTTGTGACTCCATTGCCCATTGGTGTAGCCTACTGATCTGCAGTTTGCTGCCCTCTCTCTTTCTTTATCCATCTTGTTCATCCACCTTTTCAAAACCAAAGTTATCTTTTAAATTCTGATGGGTGTTGAGCTTACACTTTAGCATTCAAAGTGTCACTTTTAGTGCTAACACCTTGAGTGGCCAACTTTGAAAAGAAAGGGGCCTTCCTTCTTGCATTAGAACAACACCAATACCATTTTTCAAGGCACTACATTCACCAATAAATGTGTTTTTGAAGTCTAATGTGGTCAATATAGGAGATCTTCACATCACCTCTTTAAGTTGTTCAAAATCTTGATTTTCCTCTAGAGTCCATGAAAATGAATCCTTCTTATTTAATGTCATTAAAGGTGCTACTATTCTTCCATAGTTCTGAACAAACTTGCGGTAGTAACTTGTCAAACCCAAAAATCCTCTAAGATTCTTCAATGTTTTGGGAATCGGCCAGTCGATCTTGGCCTTAATCTTGTTAGGGTCTACCTTGACACCTTCATGAGATACAATATGACCCAAATACTCTACCTCATTCACCCCAAAGAATATTTGTATGCTTTGGCATGAAGTTGTTTCTCCTTTAGTAGTTGTAGCACCTTGTCAACATGTCACACATGATCCTCCCAAGAATTTCTATAGATTAATATATCATCAAAAAATACTAACACAAATTTTCGAAGGAAGGGCTTTAAAATGGAATTCATCAACCATTGGAATGTGAAAGGTGCATTTGTAAGGCCAAAAGGCATGAACAAAAATTCATAATGTCATTCATGATTTTGGAATGTTTTTTTGGGGATATTTGCTTCCTTCATTCTAATTTGATGATACCCTGAACGAAGATTGAACTTTGTGAAATAGATTTCTCCATGTAGTTCATCTAACAATTCATTAATGATAGGAATGGGAAAATTATATTTAATAGTGATCTTGTTGATCTCTCTATAATCTGGACACATACACCATGAGCCCTCTTTCTTGAGTACCATTACCACTGGTGCAAAGTAAGAACTCAGGATAGGTCTAATGATGCTAGACTCTAATATTTATTCAACCATATGCTTAATTTCACTCTTCTAGGAATAAGGGTATATGTAAGGACTGATGTTAGGAGGAAAAATCCCAGGAATTAGGTGAATAGCATGATCATGATTTCAAGTCAGTGGAAGACCTTTGTGAATACCTTCAAATACTTTGGAATGCTTATCAATGATCCCTTGGAGATCTAAGGGAATAGATGTTTTAGTTGTTTGAACATCTAGTGAGAATAGTTTTACAATTACACCCTGATGCCCCTTTTTCAATAATGTTTTCATGCCATTAGATCTTATCACCTTACTGGGTTTCTGATGCAGGAGCATCGACAACTCATCAAGTGAGCCAGCGCAGAGCGGAGAATAGCTGGACAGCGCCAGCACCAAATTTTTGAAAACATCTTGATATTGTTGCACCAAACATAAATGTGTGAAATTAATGAAGCACACTTTGTATATTGTAATGGACCTTGAGCGGATAAGCTCATGCCCTTAGGTAGATGAGGCATTTAAGATAGTTAATGTAAAGTAGATAGAACATTTAATTCTAGATTTGATAGCCTAAGAGCTCGAGAGGGAAACGGGATATAGACACCCTCCTTTGTACATTGTAACATCATTGAGAACATTCAAGAGAGAAAAGAAGAGAAGTGTATGAAGAACCTCCATGTACAGATATTGAATTAATAGAAAGCTTTGATTCAATTTCATGGTTGTGTTATTCGTTGTGTATTGATGATATTATGCTCATGAATGTTTTCTTTCTTTCATACATTTGCTTTTATATGCTGTGTATGTGATTTCATGGTTGAAGTGAAGTCTGTAAGAATAAGGAATTAGTTTCATTTGTTTCTCTATCTTGAATCAGAAAATTCCTACAAGGAGTGCAGTTGAATTTGTCCGCAAGGAGTGCGTGACTGCAGGGTTCAAGTAGAGAGAACTTTTGATTCTAGGCTCTCAAAAGTGTAGAGGTGACACCAGAGCTGTGCAAGGCGTGCGCATGCTGGATGAAGACTCAGAGTTGTGACTCTAAGGAAAGGAGATTGAAGGAATTCTACTGCAGGAGTGCGTAGGATCAAAGACTTCAACACTGAGCAGTTGTTGAAGGTTTGCCGCAAGGAGTGCATGTAAGAACTTCTTCCTGAGGGATTTGAAGTTTTCGAAGCTCAGGAGGAGTAGGCCTTCGAATTTTTCGAAGGATTTCACAAAAGAGGTTGCGCATCGAAGTGTTCGAGCAGGTGCTGAAACTTTGTGTGCAGGGTGACGAGTTCCGTGGAGGAGCATTTCGTCATTTCGGGGATTTCGTCGGAAAGAGCGGATAGTCAGAATTCAGCGAGGAGGAGTTGCGAGAATCCGAGGGCCATTGGATCTTGCGGAGGTGAAAGAAGGCTACAATGCAGGAGAAAAGAAGGCTCGAAGCTCAGGTGAGCAGGAGCCATTGATCGGGGTCACGAGGAGCATAGATTTTACTAGTGCATCGGCATATCGAGAGTTCGTGACGTAAGGCTCCAACTCTTTGAAGTGGAAGTCGCGAGAGGGTGAGGCACAACATTCTGACAACCACGTAGGTGGTGTAGGCCACAGAAGATAGTGGAGGACAAGTGGCTGAGAGATTGGGGAATCTCGTGAGTTTGGGGCTCATGAGTTGAAAGCCAAATATTTGAAGGATCAAGTCACGAGGCATGAGGGTCTGAAGGCGCGAGAGGAGAATCTTGGAACATCGGAACTCGGGAGTTGGAGGACCGAGTGTTGGGGCCACGAGCGGCAAAGTCGCGATAGTGCGAGGCTGCGATAAAGTGGAAGTCCCGAGGAAGTGGGAGAAGTTTGGGGCATCGGGTCTCGAGGATCCGAGGGGTTTAATGCTCAACTGCTAACTCGCGAAGCCACAAGCGTCGATCCTTCGAAGAAAGAAGTGAGGGTCGCGCGAAGGTAGAACCTGTGGGGTGCAGACTTCCCGATAGGGAAGTAGAAGAACCATTGAGTTCTTCGGGCCGAGGGTAAGAGAAGGTCCTGGTGGTCGCGGACATGCGAGTCGGGAGGCGTCTGTGCCAGAGTGGTATCAGAGCAAGAATATCTTTGTTTTCTATAGTAGAGAAGGAGAAAATAATTCTCCATGTCGCCCAGAAGAGAAAGACAGTCACCAAATCCCGAAGACAGGGAGGTACGAAGAAGAGGTAGGCCAGCAACAAATCAAGAGATGGAGCGGTAGATGCGAGATCTCCGAGCAAGGCTTGAGGAGATGGAGACAACACAAAGATGCGGAGTGGGTTCTGGGGATCTTAGTGATTTCAAGGTTGAAGAGGAATCTAGACATGAAGGAGAGGTCACAGCAGAATATGCATCAACCGAGTGGTTGATCAAAGCCATCGCCAGAATGGGTGCAAAGGCGAAAATGGACATTCCAGTATATGAGGGAAATCTGGATGCAGAGGAGTTATTATATTGGATTCGAGCTCTTGACACATACTTCGATTATGAAGATGTGGAAGAAGATAAGAAAGTCAAGCACGTTGTTATGCGTTTGAAAGGACATGCAGCATTGTGGTGGGACAAGCTACAAGATGACAGACGCTGCAAAGGAAAGCAGAAAATCAAAAGTTGGGATTGGATGATCACGAAGATGAAGGCGAAGTTCATCCCAAGGGACTATCAAATCACTCTATTCAGGTGAATGCAGAACCTGAGATAGAAACTGATGACAGTCAAGGAATATACTGAAGAGTTCTATCGACTGAACATCAGAGCAGGTCATCGGGAGAGCGATGATGAGAAGGTGGCGAGATATCTGAATGGTCTGAGATATGACATTCAGGATGAACTAAGCATGCTAACCATCAGGATGGTGGAATATGCTTACCATTTGGCTCTGAAAGCCGAAGAGAAGATGAGCCGTAAGAAGGGATAGTGAGGGCGAGGCAGAAGTCAGCCCAGAGGTAAGGCAGTTGCTCAGGAGAAATATCAGAAGCCCAAGGAGGAATGAAAGAAACCTCAGGGTAAGGTTGAGAAAGGTGGAACCTCATAGCGAGGACAGCCACATGTTGAATAGAGAGGACAGCAAAATGATCAGCGGGGAGATTATGCTGATGCAAACACTCTTCGTCGTATTAGAGGTCGAGGTAGAGGACAAGGAGGAGTAATCACATGTTTTACATGTGGGAAGAATGGGCACAGGTCATTCGAGTGTCCAGAGAAGAAGAAAGACGTTGGAGAAGCTCACATCACTGAAGCTCAGAGGCGTGATGTTGAGAACGAAGACACCGGAAGTGGGAGATCACTGACGGTGCACAAAGTTCTCTTAACACCCGAGAAGGAGGTGGAGGACACAGCTTAGAGGACCAGACTGTTCCGAACCACATGCAAGACCAAGGGCTGGAAATGCAAGGTTATTGTGGACAGCGGAAGCACAGATAATCTCGTTTTGACCGAGATGGTAGAAAAGCTGGAGCTGGAAACTACTGATCACCCGAGTCCATATAAAGTATCATGACTACAGAAGGGACATCAGGTGAGTGTCACTAAACAGTGGTTAGTTGACATCAAGATAGGAGGATATAATGATAAAATACTCTGTGATGTTATTCCCATGGATGTATGTCATTTGTTACTGGGTACACCATGGCAATATGACAGAAATGTGGTTCATGACGGGAGGATGAACACATACACCTTAGAGAAGGATGGGAAGACACACAGGTTGCTTCTGATAAAGGATAAAGAAGTGAAACCGGAAGTAAGCAACACGATACTTCTTATGAGTGGGAAGGAGCTGCTTACAGAGATGGAGAAGAAGGAAGATCAACAATTCTTTGTGGTCAGGAAACCGAGGATTGTTCTGACTAGCACCAAAGTGGATGACTTACCAGATGAAATTCAGGAACTGCTGGAAGAGTTCACTGACATCATCGTGGACGAATTACCTCATTCGTTGCCACCGATGAGGAGTGTGAGTCACCATATTGACCTCATACCAGGAGCTAGTTTGTCGAATAAGGGTGCGTACAGATTGATGCCACAAGAAAATGAGGAAGTCAAAAAGCAGGTCCAGGAGCTATTGGACAAAGGATTGGTCAGAGAAAGCTTGAGTCCATGTGTTGTTCCAACGGTACTGAGTCCAAAGAAGTATGGAGGCTGGAGAATGTGCACTGACTCTAGAGCAATAAACAAAATCACCATCAGGTACAGATTTCCACTGCCTTTGATGTCACAGCTGTAGTTGTTATCTGTGAAATTACAGAGTTAGGGTTCCTGAGCAGGTCGTGTATTTTCTATGGGTCAACTGTGTCATCCAGGGCTAGATCACCAAGATTTTGAGTTTGTTGATGTATGGTGTTTCCTGGTTCTAGGATTTGTTCTACTGTTTCCTCAGCTAGAATTTCAGTCTCAGTTTCTATCTCTCTTTGGGTGGAGGTTGCTTCTTCTTTTTGTGGTTTTGTATTTTTCCTAAATCTACCTCTAGGATCTCTATTTCTCATGAAATCATATTAAAAAAATGAAGGAACTAAGATTGAGTTTCAGAGTACCTGTGATAACTGATATGTCAGTTTTCACCCCTTGTTTCCACAGCTGCTCTTACTGTCAACCTGCTAACACACCAAACCAAGCTAAGTTCATTCCAAAACTAATCAAAACAACTATCTTCTTACCTTTTAAACAGCTCCTCGGCAACGGCGCCAAAAATGTCAGGCTGCTAAATTGAAGCTTTGAATGACCTGAAACACTAAATTGTCAAACCAAGGTTGGTAAACTTTGAGCTGATACACAGTATGTGCAGGTAAGCATCTAGTCTCTATCTGAATGCTATCCTAAGAAGAAAACACACACCTATTCTGAGAACTTGAATTTTAATAACTAACTTGAAACTGAGCATTTCCTATTAAGTCATAAACAGAAAAAAAATAGTCTTGTGCTCAAATGCTGGTGCTGCTATTTCTATTCAAAAGTGTGGTTCCACAAGATTATTTTATCTCTATGCCCAATCATCTACCATCATCATTTCTATTTAAGTCAGGACACACAGGGTATTGTCGAAAATGAATTCATTCTGAGCAGCAAAAATAAATCTAATTCTGTCTACAGGAAAACAAAGTATTATCCTATCTACTGGTACCAGGAGCTCCCTTCGTTCTAACTGTAATCTAACTGTTCTAAGCAGGCAAGGTAAGTACTATCTAACAAAGAAAAGTGCATGCTAAATATGAGTTATATTCAAATTAAAAATGAAAAGCCAAACAATACCTCGTTCGTACTCTTAAACCCTACAGGCATCAATCATGTGTTTTATATTCACCAATGCAAAAGATAACAGCATGTGGGAAATGATTCTGTTGGAGAACGATTACACACAATTCTGAAACACTAAATCTATGATGCACTATGAGGTACAGATATACTATTCAAGTAAGCGAATACTAATATACTGAAGCAACTAAATCTATGACATAACAAAGCTAAATCTATTGCAAAATAAGGCAGCGACTTGCACCGGTTTGGCGGGCCCAACCAAATGGCACAAACATTGTGGATAACAACCAAAGCCGACTAGATCATTCCATGCAAAAACGGTGTAACTTCACGCCTCATTAACTCATAATAACAATACTCAGATCATATGATAGTCGAATAATATAACGTAACAGTAGTTTGTATTCAAAAACATAGCTTCACGGCATAACATAATCCAACATAATCTAACTCGTTCTTAGGAGTGATCCCAGGTTTATATAAATCCTTCTATTCATAACAGTCGAAAACAAAGATGCATAAAAAGCAAACGGATCCCCGATCTGAGAATAGTCTTCGAGTCAAGTTTTTAAACGTATTTCACATCTTCGTGACACGTAGTGTCACGAAGTGTGAACGATGAAGAATAATCAATACAAGTTTATTATTATGCCTTCGAGCACCCTGTGGCGATGACTCCAGCTGTCATGCGAATCTCTGTCTCCCATTCGAACCATAACGCACACCATAACGCGCAGATCTTGAGCGGCCCCATTGGTACCTCCACGGGTATGAGTTGGTACCTGGTACCGGCATCCTGTTCCAAAAATAGAAGTGGTACCTAATCCAAGCGATATTAGTTCCAATACCAATTTAAAGCATTAAAGTGCATAAAAATAGCTTGAAATGCAAAGATACCTTAGGTAACCCCATCGAATGGTAGGGAGATGTTAATTATGTCAAAACGAGGTCAAAAGGGTGGTATTGGCATATAAGTGGAGGTCTGTGGTATATAATATAGGCAGAGAACATGATCAAAACCGGGGACCAACACTGATTCACCCCCCCTCTCAGTAATCCAACAATTGGTATCAGAGCAGGTTCCTTCATAAATCAGTTTAACCACTAAAAGGTAGATCATGGAGAGTACAAACTCGTATAAAAATGGAATACCATAGTTTGATGGACAAAAGTATAATTTTTGGATAATAAGGATGAATGCATATATACAGGCATAGGGATTTCAAGTTTGGCAATCAATTGTAGATGGATACACAACACCAGCAGTTCTACCAACAAATGACAAAACAGTGAAACTCGGTGAGAATAATTCCAAAGCCATAAATGCACTTTTGAATGGTCTCAGTGATATGGTATTCACCAAAGTTGTACATTGTAAATCTGCTAAAGAGATTTGGGACAAGCTTCAAAATATTTATGAAGGAGATTCAAAAGTCAAAGAAACAAAGATTCAAATTTATAGAGGTCAGTTCGAAGAACTAAAAATGAAGGAAGATGAAGATATTGCAGTCTACTTCTTACAAGTCGATGAAACAGTGAATGTAATCATAGGATTGGGAAAAGAAATCGAAGAATCTATAATTGTTCAAAAGGTACTAAGATCTCTTCCTATGAGATTCAACCCTAAGATATCAACACTAGAAGAAAGATCGGATCTAAAATGAAGAAGCATGGACGAACTGCATGGAATCTTCACAGCATATGAGATGAGAATTGAACAGGAAAATCCAGATGTAAAAGAAGCAGCCTTCAAAGCATCCAAAAGATCAAAGCAAAAGAAAAAGGAACAAGAAGAATATAGCAGAAGCAACGATGTCTTGGAAGATGATGAAGAAGTGTCCAACTTCATCAAAAGACTGAAAAAGGGAACCAACGGTAGGTACAAAGGTAAGCTTCCTTTAATTTGTTTTAATTGTGATGGTATTGGTCATTTTTCTAACAAATGTCCTC
>ML856306.1:21453-49187 GCA_009831015.1 Picea engelmannii
GTTATCCATCAAACAAACTTGGGTCCATTATCCAAACCTGGGTTCTCCAACTTCACATGGTCATAACTCTCTAACCCTGAGGAGTTATGTGACGTTCTACATACCACCAGAAATGGAATGACAAGAACTATCCATGTAGGATATTTTACCTGAAAAATTCACTGTCCTTCATCTCATTATTCCTCAATTAAGCATGGGTTCTCTTACTCCGCAAAGCGTCTTCCCGTGAGGGCTTTCACCATAAGGGGACCACTTTGGAGTTCATCCATATTTACTTCTTATCAACCATGACAAATACATAATTAGTCATATTTACATCAAACAATATTGGGTCCATTACCCAAACCTTTGCGCTATGGGGATTTCTTCAAGGGTTGACATCAATGACAACCAACCTTAATCAACAATCATATACACAAAAAAATGAGAATTTTATATTTATTAAAAATATCCACAATTTAATTACCTCTCACTTTCTTCATTGTACCTTTCTCCAACAATTGCTCCCTTTAAATTTTTTTGATGGAGTTCACATCCCAAATGAAATCCACTGCATGCATAGCTTGCTCTGCTAATTTAGGAAGATACTAACTAATATACACCATGGATTGATATACCATACATCCCTCCACCATAGAACCCTCAGGACGTGCTCTTTGTTTAACCAAAGCCTTTAATGATTTCAAGTGCCTCTCCACCATCCACATTGACCTTGTGTGTATAGGTCCACACATTTCAATCTCCTCAACTTGGTGTATAAGGTAGTTTTCTTGTGCATTGAAAAACATTGGAGGTATATACCTCTGCATTTCAAACATTAGCCGAGGAATTTATCTCTTCCAATACTTTATATCATCTTCATGGATTTATTTCAATGACAACCATCTACATATTATGATGCAAGAAAATAACATAATTCAACAAAACATATAAATGCATATTACATTACAAGTAAAACGCATGTCAACAAGTACAACAATTTTTTTTTTTTTTTTTACATATATATTGCAGCTATTTACCTCATGTATTTTCCAAGATCATATATAACTTTTTTGACATTGTTGTCAAAGTCGTTTGGGAGAGACAGAGGTAGAACATACCGTAACAATAAAAACAAATCGTTACTTGTTCAAAACTAGACAAAAAAATAAAAATCTTAGAAAGTGTGTACGACTAATTAATAAATATGAATGCTAAATTGATTAATTACCTTAATGAAGGTATGCTAATCATGTGTTTTTACCCAACCAACTTCACCTTTCTTCGTTAAGATATTCTTTATGTTTGAACACAAACCTGTGGGAAATTTAATTTTTTGAATGACCTCTTTTACACCATTTCTTTGTTTCTCTGTTAATAACCATGGAAGGTTATTTTGGTCTCCATCATTATATGATCAGATCACACTTTTCATTGCATGATTGGATTCTCGAATGTCGTTACAAATTTTGACATTTTTTTCTTTATCCCTCCCGGCATCTATGATTCGTAATGTTTCTGTCATATTCTTCCAGATATACATTGTATCAAATAAATGAATTATTTTTAAGTCCTTATAGTAAGGAAACCTCATAAATTGAGTGGAATAACATTTCATTCCTCGTGGAAGCCCATTATTACTACCTTCACGATGACGACATTGATGAAGCATAAAAAACAATAAAAAAATATTTATCAAATGCAGTAAAATAAAATGAATAATTAAAATAAAATTTCAAAACATGATTCCATTTACGATACATAAACAAAATGCGTACCTCGAGGATTAATTATGTCATATTCCAACTTCCATTGGCGAGGTGTCATTCTTTGTGGTTTTAGTCCAGTCTCTTGTTTCCCATTGAAAAGATATTTTTCAGTAGTACGATACTTATGGTTCTTAGAGAGGAAGTGTCTATACCCATCAAACACCTCCTTTCCTAAACCTTTTGACCAACGCGATTTCATATTAGGACCACAAAATGGACATGCAAATTTACCCTTTGTTTGAAGACCCGCAAAAGATGGATTAATGTGAATTATTAATATATATACAGAATGATTATTTAAACAACATGCATGATATAATCAATTAATTATATACTATTCAAGTATGCAATATGTAATGTTACATACCACAAAAATGTGTTATTCTTGGGGCATCGTGAATTGTCCATAAAAGTATTCCACAACATTGAAATCTCTTCTTCCCAATTGGTTTACAAATGTCATACATAGTGATTCCCTCCCATAACTTTAGTAGCTCGTCGATAAGAGGCTCGATATACACATTCATATATTTAACTTAGTACTTACCTAATTGTTTGAAATTACACAAAATTACTACCATGGTATGTATATATACGTAAATAAATAAATAAAAGATGTTATGCAAAAAAAGAGAAAAATGAAAAATTTAAATTCAAAAAATTAATGTAAGCAAATACCTAGAATAATCATTGTCAACATTATGTGCTCCCTCTTTATTGACATCCAAGGAGGAATTTTATTGTTGATAACAAAAATAGGACACACTGTGAAAACAGAGCGAAGATCTCCAAATGGATTAACACCGTCAGTTTCCAATGAAAGCCTAACATTACGAGGTTCATCTATAAATTTTGGCCATTTTGCAACAATTTCCTTAAATGCATAACCATCTGTAGGAATTCGAATAACGCCATCTTCAATTCTCTTTTGTGCATGGTAATCCATAAATTGTGCTATGGTTTGGCACCTGAATAGTCACTGCAAACGTGGAACTATGGGAATATGTCGGAGAACCTTTCGAGGGACCATTTTTGTTACTTGATCAGTTCGATATCTACTGATACCACATATCGGACATTATGTTTTTGACGCATATTGTCCATAATATATAATATGATCATCAGGACATGCATCTATACTTTGATACTCCATTCCAATGTCTTTCATAATGGCATGTAAATCTCAATATGTGTGAGGTAAAATATTTGACGAGGGTAACAGAAATTCACCTAACAATATAAAACATAAAAAATAAACATTTAATGTAAAGATTAGAAATTGTAAATATTGAATTTTTATTTTACACATTAATTAACACTAAAAAAAATGGAGAAAAGTCAACCTTTATGTAGATTTGAAGAAACATATTACATGCCTTAGGATCTGTTTCATACAAATGTTAGACAAATGATTTGTAACTTTCAAGTTCACCAACAACAATGTAGTGGAGAGAATATTTTCTCTTGACCCTTTATAAAGTCATTTATTTTTATTTTCAATGAGAGGTTCATCATAAATACCATCACTATTGTCCCCATGATCCTCATCTGGATGACCGAATAAGTCTTGAATCATTTGATTTGTCCCATCATCTTGAACTATGTTATTATTTTTATCTACTTCCATGGGATCATTAACTTGATCTTCATTATCTTCTTCAAGTTCTTCATCTTGTACTACAACATCATTTCTGCTACTACTTGGTGCTTTGTGCATAAAGTTAGTGGGCAAATCTAACTTTATAATTACAAACAATCATGAAAAATTAGTGCATGTATAAAACAATATAAACGTTTGAGAATAAAATAAATATTAAAATATATAATGAATTTATATATCATAGGAAGATATTCATTTGATCCCCCATCCATGTTCCCATATTTTCTACAATGTTTTTTAGTTGTTGCTATTAAAACTCTTTTGGGGCATCTAGTACAACAATTTTTGCAAGGGAAATAACATTTATAGTCACCCTTTTCACCCTGTTTAATTCTTTTCCCAGCTCTAATGTTTTCTGACATTCTTCCCCATAGACATATATTGAAAAAAAATACATGTTTTTTGTTCTCCAAGAAGACACACAAACCCTTTTTGAAGTGTCGTTATTATAGAAAACTTGTCGTAACATCCGTAAAATGCAACATAATTATAGATTTTATAACTTCGCAATTCCAACGATAGTTGACCAAATCAAAGTTGACTTGGTCAAATACTAGGTGACCATTGGAGGGTGAAAACCTAGTTTCCATAACGTTGCAATTGCGATGACTAGTTTACAAACGTGGCAAGAGAGACGACTATTTTAGAAACGTGGCAAGCTAGACGACTATTTTACAAACGTGGAAAGAGAGAAGACAGTCCAATGGAGTCTCAATAGCAACGTCTTCATCGCAATAGTGACATTGTTTTGCATGACGTTGCACTTGCGACGTTATTAGGCAATATGGAAAACAAAAATTGAAATTTCCTCTATTTTTCGACAGTATGGCCAATGTTGTCCATAACGTTGCAAATATAAGGTCAAAATTTTTACAATATGTACTAGTGAGGAAACCAAATTTATATCCAGAGTTGTGCAAGACTCCAATTATGATGAAAATCAAGCCCTTGCTTGTCACACAAAGAGAAGCAAAAGAAATAGAAGAAGTTTCAACAAAGCATTCAAAGACATGAAAACTTCAGCAACTCTAGGTCATGAACATAGAAAAGACATTTCAAGGATTCAATGTTTCATATGTGACAAGTATGGACACATTACGAGAAAGTTTCCTACCAGGAAGAGAGGAAGACAACATTCATCCATTGTAGATGTTGATTTAGAACTACCTCAGAGAGATGAGGACATAAAATATGAAGCGTTCTTCTTTTCAATACTCCAAGGTACCGTTCCTATTGATAGTGATATTTGGTTGATTGACAGTGGTTCTTCCAGACACATGACTAGATATAGAGAACATATTACAAATCTTGTAGAGAAAGAGTCTCGTATGCATGCTGTACTTGGTGATAATACCAGATATACTATGAAGGGATTTGGAACTTCTTCCTTCCAACTAGATTCTGACATACCAATTCAATTAATTGAGGTACTATATGTACCTAGGATTAAAAGGATCCTTGTATGTGTTTCTTCCTTAGAGAGTAAAGGCTACAAGGTTACCTTCCCTAAAGGAAAATTTCTTGCATGGCACAAGAATTCACACATTGATTCTTCTCGAGTAATTGGTGTTCGAGAAAATAGTTTGTACAGATTGACTATCTGACTAGTCCAAGCCTTGTTACATGATACTATTAGCTTGAGTGAGCTATGGCATATGAGACTTGCTCATTTACATTATAGAGATCTTCCCACTTTGGGGTAGATGGTGACAAGACTTCCAAAGATACATATCAAGAATGATGGCATTTGCAGAGGTTGTGCTCTTGGAAATAATGTCAATGAGTCCTTTTCGAGAAGTGACAATAGATCCAAGGAGATATTGGACTTGATACATACAAATTTATGTGGACCCATGACTGTTACGTCCTTAAATTGATATTTTTACTATGTGTTCTTCATCGATGATCACTCTCAAAATATGTGGATTTACATATTAAATAGAAAGGATGGAGTCCTTGCGATATTTCAAGAGTTTAAAGCTGAGGTTGAGAACCTGGGTAGGAGGAATATCAAGGTGTTGAGATCAGATAATGGAGGAGAGTACACCTCCATGGATTTCAATATTTATGTATTGAGGTAGGGATTAAGAGGGAGTATGCCATTCCTTATAACCCTTAGCAGAATGGGGTTGTAGAGAGAGAGAACTCATCCATTGTCGAGGAAACCAAAGAAATGATACATGATCATAATCTACCTATGAATCTGTGGGCAGAGGCATCCGTGAAAACAATGTACATTCAGAACATGAGTCCTCATAATATTATGAAGAACATGAATCCCGAAGAAGCTTTCACCGAAGTGAAGGATGGGGTTGGACACTTCAGGATATTTGGGTGTCCATTATACTTTCATGTACCCAAGGAAAAGAGGACCAAGCTAGTCACTTCAGGAAAAAAAGGTACATTTGTGGGGTACAATGAATCTTGGAAGGCATATAGAATCTACATCCTTGGTCAGAGACAAATCAAGGTCAGAAGAGATGTCACCTTTGAAGAAGAGATATCCTTTCAAAGATCTAGAGAATCTCATATGGAGATTGACAATGATAAGAAAGAAGAGATAGTACCTTCTCCCACTTCATCAGTTCGGAGGGAGACAATTATTGATCCAGTTGATCCAGTTGATCCTTTAGCTCTAGTTGATATTCCCAGAGACATTGCAATAGGCCATAAGAGGCCTTCATGGGCTCGACAGACTCTATAGGAGGCAGAGGAACATGCAACTCCTCATTGTAGAGTCCGAGAGAGAAAGAGACCACAAATATTTTCTATCTATGTTTCATCTATGAGACACATCATTGATAATGAGCCCTCTTTTCATGGAGAAGTAGGTTAGTAGGTTTTCCAAGATTCCATGACTGAAGAGTATCAATCCATCAAGAAGAATGATGTGTGGGATATTGATCCAAGACCGAAAGGGAAGTATGTTGTAACTTCCAAGTGGATATATGAGATCAAACATGTAGCTGATGAAAGTGTCGAGAATTACAAAGAGAAATTTGTGGCTAGAGGATTCTCTCAGGTGGAGGGAATAGATTATAAGGAGACATTTTCTCTTATTTCTCGATACGCTTCCATCCGTATGATTATTTTCATTGCAGCATCCATGGGTTGGATACTACATCATATGGATGTGAAGACACCCTTTCTCAATGGTTATATTGAGGAAGAAGTTTACATCAAGCAACCAGTTGGATTTATGATACATGAGAAGGACTCTCATGTGTGCAGGTTGAAGAAATCCCTGTATGGACTAAAGTAGGCACTTGGAGCATAGTATGATAATATTGATGGATACATGATAAGTTTGGGATTCAGTAAGAGTGTTGTTGATCCAAACCTATACTACAACATTGTTGGTGACAAGTGCCTAATTTTGGTCCTATATGTTGATGACTTATTCCTCACTGGTTTAAAAATCCCTATTGTTGAATGCAAGCGTTCATTGGATTTTGAATTCGAGATGAAGAACCTTGGTATGATTCACTACCTCTTGGGACTAGAAGTGAAGGAGAGGATTGACGATATTTTCTTGAGTGAATGAAAAAAACACAGTGGAGATATTGAAGAAATTTGGGATGATAGACAGTAGATCCATGCCTACACCGATGATGATGAATTTGAATAAAATGAACAAGGCTTAGTTTGATTCAGGAAAGATTGATCCACATATTTACAGACAACTGATTAGATCATTGATGTATCTGGTTAACACTAGACCTGATATATGTTATGTAGTGAGTGTACTCAGTCAGTTTGAGAGTGAATCGAGACAGACACACTGGATAGCAGCGAAGTGTGTGCTAAGATATTTACGAGTCATTTTTGGTTATGGACTGATATATGCCTCTAGTGTAGACATGAGATTATAGGAATATGTCAATTCATATTGGGTAGGGGGTGTAGTGGATAGAAAGAGCACCTTCGATTGTTGTTTTACTTTAGGATCTACCATTGTTTCATGGTGCAACAGGAAACAAAATTTTGTGGCTTTGAGTACCACACAAGAAGAGTACATTGCATTATGTGTGTGTTGGCCCTCGATCAAGTTTTGAGGAAATCTTGGTTAGGTTTGACCACTTTTTGGACTTTGACACAGTGATCAAGGAAGGAGTGCCTAGGAAGAGCTGAGATCATGGGATCTCACTTGATTTGCGGACCCAGAAAGGGGTTCATTAGGGTTTTTGTATTAGGGTTATGGGATGTTGGCCCAGGGGTTTACCCATGATTAGGAATTTTTGTAAGCGATTGTAAAAGTATAAATAAGAAAGAATGTAATGTAGTGAGAAGGGAGGTATCTAGCTAAGTGCAAGAGGCAAGTAGTTCTTAGTTTCTTTGCGCAACAAACTCTGTATGTAAGGCTTTGTTCTTGATGGAGGAGTTGGTTCTGTGCCTTGACTGATTTTGAGAGGATAGATTTGGTGGTCAATGCACAGATCACCTATCCGGAGAGAATCTTGGCTCTGTGGCTTAGTGAACAGGAGCAAACAAATGTAAGAGATTGAAGACTAATAAAGAAGAAGAATCTATTGGTGAACGTAGCCCCACACTGGGGTGAACCGCGTATATCACGTGTTGGTGGTTTTATTTGTGCTATGGTGTTTATGTTGTGGATCTTCTCAGTGCATTGATTGTTATATATGATAGATATATCTATGAATGCTTAGTGATTTATTTATTTTGAAGATGCTAGACCTAATTTATGATGTTAAGTATGATGTGTATTTTGTCATTGTTACTATGTCGATCTACCCTTAGGGTTTGTTTTGCGATGTGAATGAAGTAGATATGCTAATGCATGTTATCTTATAATTACTTTGTGAAGTGTTATAATCACATATCTGTGTCCCATATTGGTTATAGACACTCGAGTCCTGTAACCCCCCTGCCTCTACCTTGGGTGAGACTTCGCTCGCTTTGCAGGTGTTGTCGAAAGGCCCGATAGTTAGGGTTTTTTTGGTGCATTGTTGAAGCGTTGAGCCCTGGGTCTTCCCCTGTGCCAACAAATGGTTCCGTTGTCGGGACCTGAAACTATGATTACTGGGAACTAAGGTAAAGAAAAGATAAGTTCTATGTGTAGATATTTGATTGTAGTGCACAGTACTCTACTTGACTCGTGAAGCTCTGTGCTAAGAAAGAAACCCAATCTGAAGAAAAGAGGTAAAATATTGAAAGAGGTAAAGCTTTGTACATTGATAAGAGTAAAATAAGAGAAAGTTTTTGTTTCAGAAGCATGAATATAGGTATGTTTGATAGATTCTATCCTAGTCTGAGGGCTAGGGTATAGTTAGAAGAAAGAGTTGATCTAAATAAATTTGATAGAAAGAGAGAAAGATATTTTATTCCTATGCATGGAAAGAAATTTTGGACTAATAAATGGATGCAGGAACCTAGAAAGAATTTTTACAGATTACAGGTCCAACACTGTGACCCTAGTGCATAGTATAGAAAATGAAATAGAGGATTAACCCTATGTTATAACTATAAAGGATTGGGACATCTTGCTAAGGAATGCCCTGGAGCAGGTCCTATTTGTCTTTGTTGTAAAATTGTTGGTCATGAAGTTGAGGATTGTCCAAGGATGATTTCTAAAGTTGAACAAATGAACACGAGGGAAAAAAACTATGAAGAAAGTCAAGAGAATAAGAGAATGTCAGAGAATCATCAAGGTAAAGAATTAGAGAAAGTTGAGAGTCCATTATAACAATTGAAAGAAATGATGAATGGTCACAAAGATGTCAGTTTACCAGAAATCATGAAAGAAAAATAGTGCATAGATACAAGAATAGGAGACTTTGACATAGATTGTGTCTTGGATGAGGAAACACAAGTGAATATTATGATAGAAAGCACTTGGGAAATTTTGGTAAATCCTACTATAATTCCTTCATTGGGAAGGATAGGATTGTTCAAAGGAAATATGATAACCCTATGTGGAAGAGTTACTAATGTACCTGCTATTATTCATGGAACATCGACTGAAGAGGAATTTGAAGTCATTAAGTTTGTTGAGAACAACACCCCTTTCCCCCTTTTTTCTAGGTAAGACTTGGATTGAGAAAGATCATATCAAAAGGATTGTAGAGGAAGAAGCTAAAGAAAAGAAAAAGCAAGAAGTAAGGGATTTCATAGCTAGGAAAATAGATCGACTGATAGAAGAACAAGAAGTTGAGTCGAAGCAACATAAGGAAAGAGAAATAGCTCTCAAGGTTGAAAGAGCACAAGAAGGTTTGAAGGACCTATCCATGCAAGAAGCAAGAATACCCACCCAAGAATTAATAACAACAGGAATATTAACTTTAGAAACTTTGAGAGTACATCAACACTATGAAGTCACTATGATAGGAGAAACTAAGAAGAAGAATGGAAAGAGGAATCCAGAAATAGTTAGAGAGACTCAGATGATAGGAAATATGGAAAGGAAGCTCAGTAAGAAGAAATCCAAGTTGGAAAATCTACAGGGAGTTACAGAGAATACTTTGCAATAGGTAGGTTTGAAGGCTGCGAACCTCGTCAGAACGGCAGGATCGTGTAGAATGGGACTTTTCCTCAGCGAAGCTATATGACCATTGGAGGCTCCCTAACCGTTAGAACGAAGCTCTAGAACAGCTATGAAACACATTTATGGGTGGATAGACCACCAGTGGATGTTGAGACTATGCCACAATGGACAAATTTGCATTAATGGAAACATTCTCACCCATTTGAAGAATCTGTTATGACGATCGCTTACTTAACCCATTGGTCCCTTTGCCAGGAACACTTTTTTCCATCTATGAATAACTGAGCTATCAAATATTTGATTGTGTGTCGAACTATGATTTCATAACCTAGAACTTTCCATCCATTATTTACTCCATCTATCTATTCGCCTACCTCAACCTATCCGTTTAAAAGAGAGAATGTTGGGCGAATAGACTGAGCTAGAGAAGTCCGTCGAAGAGGTCCTTAAGAATTTTACGGCTAACAGAGCTATGTCTGAAGTTGTTCAAGAATCGTTGACTAGGGGACTACAGGCTTCACCTTCGACTGAATGACATTCTAGTTGTGCTAACCCCGCGACTGAGAAGTGAAGTAAGCACCGTGACGATCTAGCTAATGCAAAGAATATCTCATCGATCTTATCGTATTATATCCCACCTTTGACTGGAGTGGTTAATCGTGAAAGCATCCCACGAGACTACGAGTACAATTTGATCACCACATACATCCTGAAGGGGATATGTGTAGTTGGAAGCCAGTTGGGACAGATCCCATCCCTGAAGAACAATGATTTTAACCTTCAAGACATAAAGAAATACGCCATGTTATCCCCTCATAGATAGTTAACGAAGACCACAAGGAAGAAGCCTCGCATCGTCGCCTAGCCATGGATAAAGGAGCTGGCACTATCCGCTATACTCAATGTAATGAATATTCCTCATTTTGGCCGACATCAAGAGGTTAAATCTTGGGTCAAACTCCTTTGATCATGCTATCATGGTGGATGCCTATGGATCGACAGGTAGATTACTATGGATCCATCATTGATCAACCTGATCACATGATTGAGCATGAAGGGACCCAACCCTCAAAATTTCTACTCAAGGAAGACCTCAGATCTCTCCCTGGCACAACGCATCAAGTAGGCATATGATGAAGTTGATAATGGAAAGAGAATATACAAGGTATCCTCTATCCTAGATGAACCAGTGCACCTCTGTTTCCAACTCATAGTTGCCAAGCTTGTCAAAAAGAACTACCCCACATAGGTCACTGGGTTCATAGTGGACCTCATAGGGAAATGCGTGGAGGGGATGCAGATGAATTGGGCGAGCTACCTCGTCAATCATCTTGAGAAGATTGTTGTGAAGCACAGGATCAAGGATATGAGTTCCACTTCAGCTGGCTACTTGTGATGATTTCACTTCTCGCTTGGCAAATGCCAGAAGGAGAAACCTTCCCAGAGATTGAACCTTCGGAGTCATTGGTCACGTGGTTCTCAACCTTATGGTATACAAATGACATGTCGAATCAATGACAGTCGAATGTAGTGTTCCATGCCTACTATCAACAACTGAAGGTTACCATTGAGTCATTCCCACGCATGGCACTGTGTACCCTGTGCCAGTACAGACCACTAGATAAGTTTCGTGTAGGTCCACATTTTATTTATATCACTGCGGGTAGAGATGAGAGCAAGGAAGAGTTAAAGTCCTATTTCAAGGTGAAAGACGAAGACATGGAGTAGATCAAAGGAGTGGTTGGAGGAGTTTCATGTACCAGTTGATGATGCAAAACTCTCCAACCCTGAAATCTTATGAAGCCCCTTGGTCACCCATCTCGAGCATGCAAGAAAATCAAGTGTGAATAAGAAAAAGAAAAAGGAGGAAGTTTAGAACATAGAGACTGATGAGGAGGGCAACGCCTCAGAGGAAAATGTACCTGGCTCACCCGAAGGAGGAGTATGAGATGAATTAAATCAAGAAGTAGGAGGGGAAGAAGGAGAAAACCAAGGAGAAGGAGAAGATACACCACAGAAGGATCCCCCTACTGAGACAGAAACACTGAAGAAGAGGAAGGTTTCTCTGTAGAAACCTTTAGCAGGAAATAAGTCTTGCGCCAGTAAACCCCAGATAGAGGCAACGTGATGCAGGAGCATCGCTCACTCATCAAGCGAGCTAGCACATTGAGAGGAAACAGCTGGACAACGCCATCACACATTTTGAAATACTTTGGGATTTGTTGCGCCGCTCTTTAATTAAAGTCCTTTATAAAGAAGCACACTTGTGATGTAAAGGGGACCTTGAGCCTTTAAGCTCTCATCCTTAGTAGATAGGAAGGCATTTAATAGATTTAATGTTGTTAGATAGGAATTTAATTGTAGATTTGATAGTTGTAGACTTCAAGAGGGAAACGAGATATAGACACCCTCCTTTGTACATTGTAACATTATTCATATCGAGAGCATAGAGAACATTCTGAAGAGAAGAGCAGAGCAGAGAAGTGTATGAAGAACCTCCATGTATAGATATTGAATTAATAGAAAAGCCTTGATTCAATTCCATGGTTGTGTTATTCTCTGTGTATTGTTGATATTATGCTCATGAATGTTTGCTTCTTGTCATGCACTTGATTTTATATGTTGTGTATGTGATTTCATGGTTGAATTGAAGTCTGTGAGAACAAGGAGTTAGTTTCAATTGTTTCTCTATCTTGAACCAGAGAATTCCTACAAGGAGTGCAGTTGAATTGTCCGCAAGGAGTGCGTGACTGCAGGGTTCAGATAGAGGAAAATTTTGTTCTAAGTTCTCAAGAGTGCAGATTTGGCACCAGAGCCATGCAAGGCGTGCACAGGCAGGACGAAGGCTCAGAGTTGCGATTCTGAGTAGAAGGAGTGAAAGATTGTTTCTACAGGGGTGCACAGAGTCGAGAAAACTTCAACACTTAGTCGTGTTTCGAATATTTTCCACAAGGAGTGCGAGAAAGAGTTCTTCCTGAGGGAATCAAAGTGGTGAAAGCTCAGGAGGGATAGGCCTTCAGAGTTTGTCAAAAGGTAGCAAGGAGAAGTTGCACGAGCAAATCGAGAGGAAGGGTCGCAGGCTGGTGAGCCGTCTCGTGGAGAGGCACTTCTTGTTCGAGGATGCAGCGAGAGGGAAGGTGGATGTGAAGTCTATAGTGAAGGCAGAGAAAGTTTGAAGCTTGGGAGAGCAGAAGCGTCGATCAAGATCACGAGGAGCATGACTCGACTCGTGGATCTGGCGTATCGAGAGTTTGGGAGGTGAGACTCCTAATTTTCATCAAGGAAATCACGAGATTGAAGAGAAGTGAAGTCCCAACGATTTCGTGTATAGCGTGGGTCATAGCCGAGTGACATGGTAGGTGATCTCGGGACATCGGGTCTCGGGAGTTGAAGGGATAAGAAATTGGTCTCACAAGTTGCAAGGTTGCGAGGAGACAAGGTAGCAATACTCGGGTATCGGCGACTTGGGCCTCGGGAGTCAAGGCGAAAATTATTTGAACTCGCGAAAGGCGAAGTAGAGAGAGAGTGAGGTCGTGAGATCGACATCTTGGCTTATAGTGTATCAGGGGTTGAAACTCCATTTGTTTGGAGTCGCGAGTGGTGAGACCATGATAAGGAAAAATTCCTGATAAGCGAGAGAAGGTCAGCGCTGATTGACATCTCGGGTCTTGAAGATTCGAGAATCCAGTGATCAAAAGAGAACTCGCGAGGCGCGAAGTTCCGATCCTCTGAGTGTAGAAAGGGGATCTAAGTGAAGAGATCTGTGGGTAGATATTTCCTGATAGGGAGATAGAAGAACATTCATGTTCTTCGGGCCGAAGGAAGAGAAGGTCCTGGTGAGAGCGATCATTCTCCAAGGAGTGGGGTAGGTTGCACCAAGTGGTATCAGAGCTCGAAAGTCTTTGCTTTCAGTAGCAGAGAAGGGAATACATCATGCTGCCCAGAAGAGAAAGGCAATCACTAGATCCCGAAGACAGGGAGGTGTGAAGAAGAGGTAGGCCAGCAGAGAATCCGGAGATGGAGCGACATATACGAGATCTCAGGGCGAGACTCAAAGAGATGGAAACAACTCAGAGACACAGAGTTGGTGCAGGGGATCTCAGTGATTCCGAAGTTGAATAGGAAGATGGACACGAAGAAGAAGTCACAGCAGAGGATGCCTCAATTGAGTGATTGATTAAAGATATTGCCAAGATGAGTTCCAAGACGAAAATGGACATTCTAGCTTATGAAGGGAGCCTGGATGCAAAAGAGTTGTTGGACTGGATCAAAGCTCTTGACACCTACTTCGACTATGAAGATATCGAAGAGGATAAGAAGGTAAGACATGTTGTTACCAAGTTGAAAGGACATGCAGCCTTATGGTGGGATGAGCTACAGGTGGATAGACATCCCAAAGGAAAACAAAAGATCAAAAGCTGGGATAGGATGATTGCTAAGATGAAAGAAAAATTCATCCCCAGAGATTATCATATCACATTGTTCAGGCGAATGCAGAACCTGAGACAGAAGTTGATGACGGTGAAGGAATACACCGAAGAGTTTTACAAGCTCAGCATCAAAGCAGGTCATCAGGAGAGCGATGATGAGAAGGTAGCCAGATACCTGAATGGTCTGAGATATGACATTCAGGATGAACTAAGCATGCTAACCATCAGGACGGTGGAAGATGCTTACCAATTGGCTCTGAAAGATGAGGAGAAGCTTAGCTGAAAACAGGGACAGCGAGGACGAGGCAGAAGTCATCCCAGAGGCAAGGTAGTTTCCGAAGAAAGAAATTAAAATCCCAAGGAGGAATGGAAGAAGCCTCAGGGTAAGGTTGAGAGAGGCGGAACCTCACAGAGGCAGCCATATGTTGAGCCGAGAAGGCAACAGAATGATCAACAAGGAGATTATGCTGATGCAAACACTCTTTCTCGTACTAGGGGTCAAGGCAGAGGAAGAGGAGGAGTTATCACATGTTTCACATGTGGGAAGAATGGGCATAAGTCATTCGAGTGTCCAGAGAAAAAGAAGGATGTAGGAGAAGCTCACATCACAGAAGCTTAGAGGCATGATGTTGAGGATGAGGACATCGGAAGTGGGAAGTCACTGATGGTGCATAAAATCCTTTTGACACCTAAGAAAGAGGTGGAGGACATAGCTCAGAGAACCAGACTGTTCAGGACCACGTGCAAGACCAAGGGCTGGAAATGCAAGGTCATTGTGGACAGCGGAAGCACTGATAATCTCGTTTCAACCGAGATGGTGGAAAATTTGGAGCTGGAGACGACCAATCACCCGAGTCCATATAAAGTATCTTGGTTACAAAGAGGACATCAGGTGAGTGTCACTAAACAATGTTTAGTTGAATTTAAAATGGGTGAATATAAGGATAAGGTCATATGTGATGTAATTCCCATGGATGTCTGTCATGTATTGCTGGGTAGACCATGGAAATATGATAGAAATGTGGTTCATGATGGGAGGATGAACACATACACTTTAGAGAAGGATGGGAGGACACACAGGTTGCTTCCGATAAAGGACAAAGAAGTGAAACCGGAAGTAAGCAATACCATACTTCTCATGAGTGGGAAGGAGCTTCTCACAAAGATGGAGAAGAAAGAAGATCCACAATTTTTTGTGGTCAGGAAACCGAGAATTGTCCTGACTAGCACAAGAGTGGACGACTTGCCAGAAGAGATTCAAGAACTGCTGGGAGAGTTCGCTGATATCATCATGGATGAATTACCTCATTCGTTTCCACCAATGAGAAGTGTGAGTCACCACATTGACCTCATACCAGGAGAAATTTTACTGAATAAATCCGCATACATATTGACACCGCAAGAAAATGAGGAAGTCAAGAACCAGGTCCAGGATTTATTGGACAAAGGATTGGTCAGAGAAAGCTTGAGTCCGTGTGTTGTTCCTACAATTCTAAGTCCAAAGAAGGATGGAGGCTGGAGAATGTGTACAGACTCCAGAGCAATCAATAAAATCACCATCAGGTACAGATTTCCACTGCCGAGAATGGATGATCTGATGGATTGCCTGAGCGGGGCAAATTATTTTTCGAAAATTGATCTGAAGAGCGGATATCATCAGATTTGCATGAGGGAAGGAGATGAATGGAAAACATCATTCAAGACAAACAAAGGTTTGTACGAATGGCTGGTCATGCTGTTTGGTTTGACAAACGCGCCGAGGACATTCATGAGACTAATGAATGAAGTCCTGAGGGAATTCATCGGGAAATTTGTCGTCGTATATCTGGATGATATACTGATTTTCAGCAAGACCAAGGCTGAGCATTTGAAACATTTGGCCATTGTAATGAGAAGGCTGCAGTAGGAGAAGCTGTTGGTCAACATGAAGAAGTTTTCCTTCATGAAGACAGAGCTCATTTATTTGGGTTTTGTTATTTCGGCGAATGAGCTTAAAATGGATCCTGAAAAGGTGGAAGTAATCAAGAATTGGCCATCACCGAGAAATGTTTTCAAGGTGAGAAGTTTCCATGGTTTGGCTAGTTTCTACATAAAATTCATCAGGAATTTCAGTGGAATTAGCGCAGCGATGATGGACAGAGTGAAGAAGCGGCACAAGTTTTTTCATTGGACAGCAGAGGCTGAGAGAAGCTTCAATCTGTTGAAGCGGAAGATCACAGAGCAACCAATTCTGGTGTTGCCTGATTTCCAGAATACATTTCAGGTGAAATGTGATGCCAGTGGATACGCCATAGGAGTGGTCCTGAGTCAAGAAGACATGCCAGTTGCATATTTCAGCGAGAAACTGGATGAAGCAAAGATGAAATACTCCACGTATGATAAGGAATTTTATGCTATCATACAGGCATTAAAGAAGTGGAGACATTACTTGATCCCAAAAGAATTTGTATTATACAGTGATTATCATGCATTACATTTTGTGAGCCAACAGGAGAAGTTGAATCAGAAACATGCTAAATGGGTAGAGTACATGTAGAATTTTACATTTGTAATTAAACACATTTCAGGGACTGCTAACAAGGTGGCTGGTGCTTTGAGCAGGAAATGTTTGTTGTTGTAGGAGTTCAGAGTCAAGACGTTGGGTTTTGAGAATCTGAAGGACATGTATGCAGGGGATGCAGACTTCGGAGAAGCATACGAAGCAGCTGAGAATCCAGTTCTCAAAGATCGGAGTCCATGGATAGACTACATGATCCAGGAGGGATTTCTATTCAGAGGAAATCAACTATGTATTCCAAATTGCTCCATGAGGGAGAATTTGCTGAGGGAAAAGCACAACGGAGGATTGGCAGGACATTTTGACCATGAAAAAATATTCACGAAGCTGAGTGAATCGTATTTTTGTTCGGGCATGCAAGCATATGTTAAATGATTTGTTGACAGATGCAGGATTTGTCAACATTCGAAGGGCAGAAGGTAGAATGCAGGTTTTTATCAGCCATTTCCCATACCAGAAAGGCCATGGGAGGTGATTAGCATGGATTTTGTATTGGGTTTGCCAAGGACGCAAAGAGGGGTTGATTCCATCTTTGTGGTAGTGGACAGGTTTTCAAAGATGGCACATTTCATTCCATGCCAGAAGACCAACGATGCGACCCACATCACAAACTTGTTCTTCAAAGAGGTTGTTAGACTTCATGGATTGCCGAGAAGCATAGTCTCGGACCGGGATACCAAATTCCTAGGTCATTTTTGGAGGACTCTATGGAAAAAGCTGGGAACTAACTTAGCGTTTATTTCAGCATACCATCCGCAGACAGATGGGCAGACAGAGGTGGTCAATAGGAGTCTGGGGGATTTATTGAGAAGCTTGGTGACAGAGCACCATAGCAGTTGGGACCAGATATTACCACAGAAAGAGTTTGCGTACAACGATTCGGTGAATCGGAGTACAGGAAAAAGTCCATTCCATATTTTGCATGGGACACAGCCAAGGAGAGTTTCTGAACTCAGGGAGTCAGAACAGGCTGCAACTAGCAGTGATAGCGCCGAAGAGTTCGTAGAAGCGATGAGAGAACTTCACAGCAAGGTGAAGCAGCGACTGATAAATTCAAATCAGGAATACAAGCGCAGAGCCGATCAACAGAAGAGACAACTTCAATTCGAAGTTGGTGATTTGGTTCTAGCACACTTAAGGAAGGAAAGGTTCCCAAGGGGAACATATAACAAGCTGAAGATGAAAAATATTGGGCCGTGCAGGGTCCTGAAGAAATTTGGAGAGAATGCATACGAGATTGAGTTGCCAGATGGCATTGAGATATCTCTGATATTTAATGTTTCAGATTTATACCCATACAAGGCTGGAGGAATAAAGACTGGAACTGAGGAACCAGTAATCTAGTGGAAGAAGCAGTTGCCAGTGGTAGAAAAGTCGTAGATGGAGTACATCCTAGATAAGCGAGTGGCAAAGAAAACCAGGCAAAAGCAGTATTTCGAGTACCTGGTGAAATGGAAGAATCACCCACTGGAGGATGGCAACTGGGAGATAGAAGCAACGATTCAGAGACATGGATAGACCGTGCAGGAGCTCATGGACAGGAACCCATGAAAATTTCAAGCCAAGGAGTATGATGCAAGAGCATCGCTCACTCATCAAGTGAGCCAGCACATTGAGAGGAAACAACTGGACAGCGCCAGCACACATTTTGAAATACTTTGGGATTTGTTGCACCGCTCTTTAATTAAAGTCCTTTATAAAGAAGCGCACTTGTGATGTAAAGGGGACTTTGAGCCTTTAAGCTCTCATCCTTAGTAGATAGGAAGGCATTTAATAGATTTAATGTTGTTAGATAGGAATTTAATTGTGGATTTGATAGTTGTAGACTTCGAGAGGGAAACGGGATATAGACACCCTCCTTTGTACATTGTAACATTATTCATATTGAGAGCATAGAGAACATTCTGAAGAGAAGAGCAGAGCAGAGAAGTGTATGAAGAACCTCCATGTACAGATATTGAATTAATAGAAAAGTCTTGATTCAATTCCATGGTTGTGTTATTCTCTGTGTATTGTTGATATTATTCTCATGAATGTTTGCTTCTTGTCATGCACTTGCTTTTATATGCTGTGTATGTGATTTCATGGTTGAATTGAAGTCTGTGAGAACAAGGAGTTAGTTTCAATTGTTTCTCTATCTTGAACCAGAGAATTCATGCAAGGAGTGCAGTTGAATTGTCCACAAGGAGTGCGTGACTATAGGGTTCATATAGAGGAAACTTTTGTTCTAAGTTCTCAAGAGTGCAGATTTGGCACCAGAGCCATGCAAGGCGTGTGCAGACGGGATGAAGGCTCAGAGTTGCGATTTTGAGTAGAAGGAGTGAAAGACTGCTACTGTAGGGGTGCGCAGAGTCGAGAAAACTTCAACACTTAGTCGTGTTTCGAAGATTTGCCGCAAGGAGTGCAAGCAAGAGTTCCTCCTGAGGGAATCAAAGTGGTGAAAGCTCAGGAGGGATAGGCCTTCAGAGTTTGTCAAAAGGCAGCAAGGATAAGTTGCACGAGAAAATCGAGAGGAAGGGTCGCAGGCTGGTGAGTCGTCTCGTGGAGAGGCACTTCTTGTTCGAGGATGCAGCGAGAGGGAAGGTGGACGTGAAGTCTATAGTGCAGGCAGAGAAAGTTTGAAGCTTGGGAGATAAGAAGCGTCGATCGGGATCATGAGGAGCGTGACTCGACTCGTGGATCCGGCGTATCGGGAGTTTGGGAGGTGAGGGTCCTAATTTACATCAAGGAAATCACGAGATCGAAGAGAAGTGAAGTCCCAATGATTTCATGTATAGCGTGGGTCATAGCCGAGTGATGTGGCAGGTGATCTCAGGACATCGGGTCTCGGGAGTTGAAGGGATAATAAATTGGTCTCACAAGTTGCGAGGTCGTGAGGAGACAAGGTAGCGATACTCGGGTATTGGCGACTCGGGCCTCGGGAGTTGAGGCGGAAATTATTTGAACTCGCGAAAGGCGAAGTCGCGAGAGAGCAAGGTCGCGAGATCGGCATCTCGGCTTGTCGCGTATTGGGGGTTGAAGCTCCATTTGTTTGGAGTCGCGAGTGGTGAGACCGCGATAAGGAAAAAGTCCCGACAAGCAAGAGAAGGTCAGCGCTGACTGACATCTCGGGTCTTGAAGATTCGAGAATCCAATGATCAAAAGAGAACTCGTGAGGCGCGAAGTTCCGATCCTCTGAGTGTAGAAAGGGGATCGAAGCGAAGAGATCTGTGGGTAGATATTTCCTGATAGGGAGATAGAAGAACATTCACGTTCTTTGGGCCAAAGGAAGAGAAGGTCCTGGTGAGAGCGATCATTCTCCAAGGAGTGGGGGAGGTTGCACCACAATGCTCATAGAGGATGATATTGGTATATTCCATGGAGATATGGAGGATGCGTCCAAATATATCTTCTAGAAATATGGAGCAAAGCAGGAAGAGTTGTATGTAAAGGTCGAGAAGGAGTTGAAGGAGATATAGTGAGCTATCCAAGTTATCTGCAAAGTACCTACTTCACCTTCCTCTTTAGAGACTACAGAGTTGGGGGATGAACCAACCCAACTTCGAAGACCTACAGATGCAACAGAGGCTCAACTTCAACTAGTCCAAGAAGAGAAGGAGAAGGCTATAGAATCCCTGAAGAAAGATAAAGAGGAATTCTTAGAGAAACTATGAGTTGCGCGTTACTATGTAACCGCTTATGAAAATGAAAAGGATGATTTTTGGGTGATACTAGAGGAGGAAAAAGTGAAGATACAGAGAGGAAAATACCAGCTTATCGCAAATAAGACTACGGTCAAAGAAGAGGTGAGTAAATCACTTCACTCTATGCCAGGATTGGCACAGGAGGAACATGAATCAGTGGAGGATAAAGTGGTGAAGCTCGTTGAGGCCATCCAACAGCTTCAAGTGAGGATAATGGAGTTGGAGATTCAAGTAGTACCGAGCACTCTGCAGGAAGTGTGTGACCAGAGGGAGGAAGCTTCTAAGAGTGCAGTAGGAAGGATCAGATACTTTGCCTTAGAATGCAAGTAGCTAAGCAACAGAAGTGCACAAACTTATGAACACCTCGCAGAAGATCCAAAGCTAAGGAAACTAGAAGCATAGTTACTGAAGGCACAACAACATGCACTGACAGTTGAGGTGCATATGAATTTACTCACTATAGTCGAGAGAATGAAGAGATCACAGGAACAACGCATAGTCCAACAAAAGATTATTTTCATATAGGTCATAGTAATGGAAGTCACACAGAGGCTACAACCAGTGCAGTATGAAGCCTATGTAGTGTTTGAATATATCGAAGGACAAGCTAGCAACTGGACCAAGTGGTTACGATAGTGGAACAACACCTGGAAGGGCCTGTTACAAAGAAAATGATCTAGGATTTCGCTCAGCAGGAAGCTCAGGAAAAGCAACAATTTGAGGCAGTTCGATCTAAGCTCGAGGCCTTTGAAGCAACGTTTCCTAGACCTGAGTGACATGGGATGATTCACATGTGAGTGTTGGGGGCATGTTGGCCCTCGTCCAAGTTTTGAGGAAATCTTGGTCAGGTTTGATCAATTTTTGGACTTCGACGCAGTGATCGAGGAAGGAGCGCCCAAGAGGAGATGAGATTGTGGGATCTCACTTGATTTGTGGACCCAACAAAGGATTCATTAGGGGTTTTGTATTAGGGTTAAGGGATGTCGGTCCATGGGTTTACCCATGATTAGGCCTTTTTGCAAGCAATCTTAAGAGTATAAATAATAAAGAATGTAATGTAGTGAGAGGGGAGGTATCTAGTTAAGTGCAAGAGGAAAGTAGTTTTGAGTTTCTTTGTGCAACATAATCTATATGTAAGGCTTTGTGCTTGATGGAGGAGTTGACTCTATGCCTTGACCTGATTTTGGGAGGATATATCTGGTGCTCAGTGCACAGATCACCCGTACGGTGTGAATCTTGGCTTTTTGTCTTAGTGCACAGGAGCAGACGAATGTAAGATATTGAAGACTAATATATAAGAAGAAGTCGTTGGTGGATGTAGCCCCACACTAGGGTGAACCACGTATATCATGTGTTGGTGGTTTGTTTTTTTCTATGGTGTTTATGTTGTGGATCTTCTTAGTTCATTGATTGTTAAATATGATAGATAGATCTATGAATGATTACTGATTTATTTATTTTGAATATGCTAGAACTAATTTATGATGCTAAGTGAGATGTGTATTTTGTCATTGTTACTGCGTCGATCTACCCTTAGGGTTTGTTCTGCGATGTGAATGAAGTAGATACGCTAATTCATGTTATCTTTTAAGTACTTTGAGAAGTGTTATAATCACAAATCTATGTCCCAGCTTGGTTACAGACACCTGAGTCTTGTAACCCCCCTACCTATACCTCGGGTGAGAATTTTCCTACTTCGCAGGTGTTGCCGAAAGGGATGATAGTTAGGGTTTTTTTGGTGCATTGTTGAAGCGTTGAACCCTAGGTCTACCCCTATGCCAACATTGTGGCAGTCCATGAAGTAGTGTGGATTTTCAAACTCCTTGTAGACTTATTTGGACATGATATGGATTCCACTGTTATGCATTACAATAACCAGAGTTGTGTGAATCTCTCAGAGAATCTTGTGTTTCATGATAAATCGAAACACATTTAGATCAAATACCATTACATAATAGATAGGGTGTAGAGGAAAGCAGTACACATGAGAAAGTTGCAGATGTCTTCACCAAACCACTTGTCAGGATGAAGTTCGAGTACTTCCATGAGAGACTTTGCATGGTGCAGAATGCCTCCCTAACTAAGAGGGAGTGTTGATGATTGCAACTTCATGAGACATTCTCTAGGTCGTTCTCCTCTGGACTGAGTTGAGATGATATGTGAGAATGCCCATGTGATGGGTGATTCATACTCATCTAGACTAAGTTGAGATGATGTGTGTGGTCTCTTATCGTGCTTTTCTATAATGTGTTGAGATGACTTGAGATGGTCTCCTGTCGAAATTCTATGGACTTAGTTGAGTTGACTTAAGATGACTACAGATAATACTCCTATGGACTTAGTTGAGATGATTTGTTGAGAGGGACATCCCTATGGCTGAGCACAAGTGGATGTTTCCCTAGTGGCAGAGCACTAGAGGATGTGTGATATCCCTTTCTATATTGTCAAAGAGTAAGAATTTGGTAAAACTCTAATTTGTATTGTAAAAGGTACAAGTCGACCCCACCATGTAAATATAATTAATATTGTTTAAAGATTAATTATACTTATGAGTTGTACAAGTCGACCCTATTGTGCCAAAAGACACATCCATTTGATGTGTTAGGTAATGTATAAATAAGAGATTTATATCCCCATTGTGGATCATTCACTCACTATTGTTTCATTCTCTCAACACCTACTTGTAGGGATGAAGCCTGCACTTCTCTTAGGCACTATATTTCTTGGTCATAGAACACCCTCTTGTGTGCACTACGGTTTTTGGTGAAAGGGTGATCTTCTCTTGACTATATAGCAAATAATTTTTGGGTTTTTCCCTTGGTTGAGAAGGGTTACTGCAACTGTTGTATATTGTATTGTTGCATTGGTTATGGTTCAAGTTCATGCTAAATTGAAAAGAAACTACATATCCTTGAGCTAAGCATTAAAAATTCAACAATAAGGGCCATAGTACTTTGGTAATAATTTATTATCCTTCTTATCTTTCTTGAGGGGCATCTGTTTGTTTGGTCATAGTCTTAAAAATACCCAATCCCCTACTTCAAAAATTGTTTCACTACGATGTTGATCTTCATGTTGTTTCATGCGATTTTGTGCCATGTTCAGGTTTTCCTTTAAGAGTTGGAGAACTTGTTGTTGATGCTTGATGTGATCTTCCAATGTTTGAACCTTAGATTTTTATTTTAGAGAAGAAGTGATCGAAGGTGGGTGGTATCCATAGCATGCCATAAATGGTGTCATTTTTGTTTCAGTATGAAAGAAACTGTTATACCACCATTCTGCCAAGGGTAGCCATTTGAACCATTGTGTTTTTTTATCAGAGACAAAGAAACGAAGGTAGCCTTCTAGAAATGTGTTCACTATATTGGTTTGTCCATCAGTTTGAGGATGATAAGATGAGCTATGAGCCAATTGAGTACCCAAACAAGAAAATAATTATGTCCAAAAATGTCCAGTGAATATGGGATATCTGTCACTTACAATAATATTTGGGCTTCCATGTAGATTTTGAATTGTCTCCATGAATGCGGAGGAAACTGTACTAGATTTGAAAGGATGAGAGAGTGCCCAAAAGTGTGCATACTTGGTTAGTCTATCAACAATCACCATGATGACACTCTTTCCTTCATACTATGGTAACCTTATGATAAAATCCATGGAAAATGCCTCCTAGCGCTGACTTGGGATGACTAATGGTTGTAACGACCTGGGGTCTTAATTGTTTCCACCTTATTTTGTTGGAAAACCAAACATTCTAGTACAAACCTCTGAACAATAGTCTTAAGGCCATCCCAAAAACATTCCTTCTTGAACCTAGGGTAGGTTTTCAAAAAACTTGAGTGCCCTCCTACTGGAGAGGTGTGCAATTCCAAGAGTAATTTTTGTTTGAGTTTGGAGTTCTTACATAAATATAAGCGATCTTTGTACCAAAATGAATCATTTTTCCATGTAAATGTATTTGATGCACTAGAATCCTATTGCAACCTTTAAATGAGAGTCCACACATTTTCTTCATTCTTCCATGCATCCCTCACATATATTATCCAATCGGGTTGGATGATCGAGATAACATAGAGAAAGGCCTCAACATCTTCATCCTTTCTTAAGAGTGCATCTGCCACAACATTTTGCTTCCCTTTTTTGTAGATGATTTCAAAATTATAACCCAACATCTTGTTCACCCATTTTTGTTGTTCTTTTGAAGATAGTGTTTGTTCCAAGAAGTATTTAAGACTATCATGATTTGTTTTGACATTGAAGTGCCTACCTATTAGGTAAGGGAGCCATATCTTATATGCATGTAATATTACCATCATTTCCTTCTCATAAAAGGGTTTGTGTAAGTCCTTTCCCTTGTGTTAGCACAAGATTGGTTAAGGTGCCAAGTATCAAGAACAAGCATTTAAGGATAGTACAACTACACTGAAAAAGCCTGTTAATGCTAAGAACAAGAAGTCTGTTGTGTCAATTGAAGATCCCCTTTCTACCAGAAACACTGTGAGGTTAAATGTTAATGTGAAAAAATAGTTGGTGAAGGGCTTCTAAGCTTTTAATTATCAGGGTTTTAATTTTTTCCAAATACTAGCTCCCTCAGTGGTAAAATACACTACCTATTTGCACTGCCAAGGCATCTAAGTAAAGGGGGTTTGATATCATGAAAGACCATTAATTACTCTGCACATGTTCAATATTGAAGGCACTACATTTTTTTTACAATGCTACCTAAACCAACACATAGATGCAGCACAATGGTGCTACTTATAGGCGCTGCGTAATATTCTGGCAGAAAATGAATTGTGCAGAGTTATTTTACCAGTTTTGAGTCATTAACTTAAAAATTTGATTGTGAACAACTGAGAAGGTATTTTTGAAAACCGGAGAAGGTTTTTGTTCATAACATTCCAAATCAAAAAAATCCTCTCTCATTTTTTCAAAATGTGTTTTGGTTTTAGAGATATTGGATATAGAAGTAGGCATTGCATACTCTGCACAGTAGCACTCCGTACTAATTTCCTGTAGCGGTCATGGTTTTGATATTCTTCTTGTTCGGAGGTTGCCACATGTCAAGGAGAGTTTGAATGGATTCTTAAGGATAATTTAGATATCAAGGGACACCTACACCTAAGATTTATCTCCATCAAAGGCCTCATGCATGAGGTGGAAACAATTTATTAATGACTTCCAACAAATTTCAGAAAATCAACAGTTTGTTGGATTTTTGTCTCTTTGACTGTTGCCACCTATCTCCAAGGCTTAAAATCCAATGGAGGAGATGGGATTCGAACTCCTTAGGTTATTTGGATGCTATTTTATATTTAAAGAGGGAGATATCTCTTGGAGAGGGGGAGGGATGAGCCAAGAAAGGCTAGAGAGAGTAGGAATAGGTAGTTTTCTATGTGTGTTCATTTGCAATCCTGTGAGCATTTTAGGATTGTAAGAATTATTGTTATTGGAGACTCATGAGAGATATGATTTCAGATTGTAACTATTCTTTTATATTTATTCTTATTTGAATATATTTCAGATTTGAGGATCAAAGGTTGTCAATGATTTATGGATCCCTAAGCAGCAGAGGATCTGCTATATTTTTCCCATCGGTCATTGTTTATATTCAAGTATTTGTTGATTCATTGAATTGAGAGGATCTCTATTTACTGAAAATTCTATCTTATGTTTTCCTTCTTCATTTCTTTCACCTATCAGCATATAATCTTGTTTTCTGTTACGCATCTTTTGTGCCTTAGATGAGTGGGATGTTTGTGACTCCATTGCCCATTGGTGTAGCCTACTGATCTGCAGTTTGCTGCCCTCTCTCTTTCTTTATCCATCTTGTTCATCCACCTTTTCAAAACCAAAGTTATCTTTTAAATTCTGATGGGTGTTGAGCTTACACTTTAGCATTCAAAGTGTCACTTTTAGTGCTAACACCTTGAGTGGCCAACTTTGAAAAGAAAGGGGCCTTCCTTCTTGCATTAGAACAACACCAATACCATTTTTCAAGGCACTACATTCACCAATAAATGTGTTTTTGAAGTCTAATGTGGTCAATATAGGAGATCTTCACATCACCTCTTTAAGTTGTTCAAAATCTTGATTTTCCTCTAGAGTCCATGAAAATGAATCCTTCTTATTTAATGTCATTAAAGGTGCTACTATTCTTCCATAGTTCTGAACAAACTTGCGGTAGTAACTTGTCAAACCCAAAAATCCTCTAAGATTCTTCAATGTTTTGGGAATCGGCCAGTCGATCTTGGCCTTAATCTTGTTAGGGTCTACCTTGACACCTTCATGAGATACAATATGACCCAAATACTCTACCTCATTCACCCCAAAGAATATTTGTATGCTTTGGCATGAAGTTGTTTCTCCTTTAGTAGTTGTAGCACCTTGTCAACATGTCACACATGATCCTCCCAAGAATTTCTATAGATTAATATATCATCAAAAAATACTAACACAAATTTTCGAAGGAAGGGCTTTAAAATGGAATTCATCAACCATTGGAATGTGAAAGGTGCATTTGTAAGGCCAAAAGGCATGAACAAAAATTCATAATGTCATTCATGATTTTGGAATGTTTTTTTGGGGATATTTGCTTCCTTCATTCTAATTTGATGATACCCTGAACGAAGATTGAACTTTGTGAAATAGATTTCTCCATGTAGTTCATCTAACAATTCATTAATGATAGGAATGGGAAAATTATATTTAATAGTGATCTTGTTGATCTCTCTATAATCTGGACACATACACCATGAGCCCTCTTTCTTGAGTACCATTACCACTGGTGCAAAGTAAGAACTCAGGATAGGTCTAATGATGCTAGACTCTAATATTTATTCAACCATATGCTTAATTTCACTCTTCTAGGAATAAGGGTATATGTAAGGACTGATGTTAGGAGGAAAAATCCCAGGAATTAGGTGAATAGCATGATCATGATTTCAAGTCAGTGGAAGACCTTTGTGAATACCTTCAAATACTTTGGAATGCTTATCAATGATCCCTTGGAGATCTAAGGGAATAGATGTTTTAGTTGTTTGAACATCTAGTGAGAATAGTTTTACAATTACACCCTGATGCCCCTTTTTCAATAATGTTTTCATGCCATTAGATCTTATCACCTTACTGGGTTTCTGATGCAGGAGCATCGA
>ML856309.1:8539-36272 GCA_009831015.1 Picea engelmannii
ATACAAGATTCATCAACACATGGAGATCACAATATATTCAAGATGTAGAAGCACAAGCAAAGATCTGACCTTTTTATTATGAGCAATGTAAGATCAATACAATAGATGACCGATCTAGCATAAACCTCAGATGGTCGTACAAGAAATAGATATGAGTTGCTACAAAATTCTCCTGCTAATACAAAATAATGCCTCCAAAGGGTGAATAAGAAATGAAGATCAATACAAGTAGATCTGAATGCCAAAATCTCCAGTTGAAGAATGCCACACTCCAATAGAAGGCTGAAACCCTCAATAACTCGGTCCTTCTGCCAAAAGTGTCCAATCACCCTAAGAAATATGCCAATTGATAGATCGGGTGATGGTAAGAATAACCCAGGTGCCGGAATCTCCAAGATCCCTCTCAATCTCCGTAGATCTGAATTTCCCACTGAATGGGGTGCCCCACTGGATGACTGAAACCCTAGATGGTTCATCCCTGATGAAGGAGGCCTCCAAATGATCTGAAACTCTCCAAGAATATAGATCGGGCTATGAGAATCCCGTGGGAGAAGTTTCGAGCTCATATCTCAAGCAAATATCCCTAGATCTGAGTTTTATTGAATCACAAGACGTCCCCTATGGCTCCACAACGTCCCAATCTGCAGACAAATATAGAATGATGATAAACCTCCAGAAAATCCCTCAAACTGATGGTCATGCCCCTGCAACAAAACCCAACTGTCGGAATGGCCCTAGGCCCTCAGGATAAGCTGGATCGAACCTCCCTCGATAAACTGGCCCTGAGACTAGAATGGTGTGGACGAGTCTTTCATCCCTGAGACCAAGTTGTGGAACAAGGCGAGTGGATATTTCACCACTGAGTTTCTCCCAAGGGTTTGTATAACAAAACCCCCAAACTGAACGCTCAAGAGAAATAGCAAATGCTAATCCAAAACCAGAATGAATAATAGGTGCACCCCAGCCTCTTACTTATACTTTTCCTTCTAATTCTCTATTGAGTTAGGTTAACTCCCAGGGTTAGTCTTCTATTCTTCTGTTGAGCTATATTTTACTCCTTTATCCTTTTCCTTTCTTAAGTCAACTTAAAAATATATCTTTTAACTTCTTGACTTTCCCCCCTTCAGTGTGAGACTATGACCTAGTGGGGGTGCCCAGGCCACTGAGTCTCCTCATCACCTCTCTTAAGAAGTGAGGGACATTACAAAGACCAAGAAGATAAAGCAAGGAGGGAAAGTAGGCGCAAAAGGAGGAAAAATCCAATCGAGTAAAGAATTTTAACCGACTCATGATGAGTTGAGTTGTCATAGGATTTTGAGCCCTAATCTCTTGTATAAATATGTAATGGGTTGGGAATATTAAGGGTTGTTTATATTGTTTTTTTTGCGGTTGGATAGTGTAGTTGGTTGTGGTTCTCTCTATATCTCTCTCAAGTATGTCTGGTCCAATCTGATGAGTATTAGGAGAGAAAATAGACTGAGATGAAGAGATCTTGCATATGATAATTAGGAGGGTGAATAGGGAGAATATTGTACTGTAGAGGCTAGGTGGGATGGGGATTGATTATGATGTATCCATTGTAGCGTAGGTAAGAAGTTTGACTTTTTTCCTAAAGAATAATAATAAAGAAGTAAGCAATTATGGACATACTCCAGGGTTGTGTGAACGACGTTAAAGTTTTTGTTGGATATCTTTTTCTTCCTCACAAACTTAGCTTCTTATTCATCTGAGAAGTGTTCTGATGAATCATGATCTTGAGATGTTGATGATTTGAATGATTCCTTGAAGACTCTATCCTTTAGATCCAACTGTTATTTCCTAGTTCTCATCTCATAAGCAGTTAGAATTCCATGGAGCCTATTTATAATCAGTTTATCTAGTTAATGCATTTCTTTTATAGATGAGAACTTTGCATCAAGTCTCGAGGGAAGACATATTTTTTCCATGTTGGTATTCTTTTACTTCTTCTTAGGTTGAGCCAGGTTCAAATCTCAATCTCACCTGAGATAGCTTCTATGGGGGACTGCAATACTCAAGTGTTTGTTGTCTAGGAATGAGTGGGGATCTATGATTGTGATCTTTCTTCCTTATGCATTATCCTTTTTAATCCTTCAATTACTTCTATCATTTAGTAATCTTTAAACCTATGCATGCATATTGATAAAGAAACTTTAACCATTCATTCTTAAGCTAATGATCAACAGAAAGTAAACATTCATTAACAATTACACATAACACAAGTTTTACCATGGTTCACCCCCTCCCAGGGCTATGTCCATAAAGATATAGATTATATTCTCTTTTATTTATTCTTATACAAAACATTATGTTGCACACATTACATCTTCAGTAATACAATCAAGATTGTGAGTAAGAAGCCTACGTTAGGCTCACTAGATCACACCAGGATCCTCAACTTGTGACCCAACCCTAAAATACTACATTACTCGACTCTTCTACAAGACTTATTACAATAAGGAAACCACAATTTCATAACAATAAACTCTCTTTGTTATCCCTCTCTATCTATCCCTTCCCTAGACCTTTTAGGTCCTTATTTATACTATTTTATCATCTTATAACTGTTATAATCTTGTCAAAAACCCTAACCCTATCTTAGTTAGGATTGTCTACCTGCGCACCACATTTGTTTTCCTCTTTCATGTTGTTTTTCCTTATTTTACTGCATGCTTATTCCTTTCCACCTATTGTGTGTGCTCCAAAATTAGTTCTTCCTTTCCAAAAATAGGTCTCTTCAAAAATAGATCCTTCAAAAATAGGCTTGCTCCCAAAATAGAGTTCATTATAAAAATAAGCATGTGCCTAGCAAGCCCCCAACACTGACATGTGGATCATCTTGAGCCACTCACATAGTGCGTGCTCCCTATACATCCTTTTCCAAATAGTGGAAATTCTCTACAAGTTTCTTTCCTTTTTCCCTCATCTGCAAAGCTTTATCTGTTAGCGCCTCGAATTTTTGTGCTATTATCTCTTCCTGTAGTAATGTCCTGCCTTCTGAATGTGCATGTCCCATGCTCATCATGTCTTCTTCCAGTTGTGCAATCATTTGTGTTGCTTGTTCCTGGAGGGGATCCAATTGGTCTTGTCTTTCTTACTTATTTATCCACGTTGTCTTTAAATCTATCTGCAGAGTCTTCAATTCTTGGGTTCCCTTCAAGCACTCTGTGATATTCATTATTTTCTATCATTTCGTTAAATCTTGTATGTAAGCGTTGATTTTCTCCTCTTCTTGGTCCAACTATTGGAACTTTTCATCCTCTTCTAAAACGTTCCAAATCTGTGTGGTTCTATCGAACAACTTTGCGAATTCCCTCATTTATTTTTCCATCTTTGTTATATGGAGTGCATATTTTTGTTCTCTTTATTCTCGAACCTCAACAGGAGTCATGAGATTACGATTCTCTTTTAGCTTCTTGATTTCTTTCCTATATCCCTCAATCATCCATGAAATAATTTTGATATTTTCTTATGTGCTCTTCTTGGGTGCTTGCGCACTATTTGGGATGTGGTCATATACAACTATTAGCCCCTGCTCTAGCTTATCAGTGCATTATTTATCTTTCTGATTCTTTGAGTTCAGTTGGTCGCATGTGATTTGTAACATTCCGACGACTCCTCTACCCACCTCTAATTTATTTTCATCCATATGGGCTTTGGATTCCACTTCTTGCATTATAATGGCCTCGAGTTTGTATAATTCCTTGGTGGGTATCGATACCATGGCTACCTCAAATTGCTAAATTTTCCCCATGCTTTCTTGCAGAGTCTCTTGATCCATTTTGATCATTTGGCGGGTGACTATGAATGTGTCCCTTCCTTTCAGTACCAATTGTATTTTCTCCTCTCCTTCTTTCTACGCAGGGGGGCATTGTGACTTTTCGTGTCACTGTGTTGTGGCCTGTGGTACTGCTTGAATCCACAATTGTTGTAGAGTTTCATGGATTTCTATGAGATTTTCCATGATCTATTCTCTTTGTGCCTATGCAATATGGACCACCTATTCCCCCTTGTATTGGATCTTTTACACGATAAATTCAACATAATCTTATGTCGGGGTGATGACTAGGTCTTCGTTGGTATACTTCCTCTTTTTTCATGTCTCTTCTACTTGCACTGTCTTGTTTTTCATCTATTAGGGTTGTGCCCCAGTCATTGTAACTTGGTGCCCTTTCTTTGCCAACATGTGATGTGTCCCCCTTTCTGGCATCCTACTCGATGTTTGTATTGGACGTTGTTGTTTTCCTCCTTATTCTTTTGGGAACTACACTTCTTTCCGAAAGTTGATTCCACACTACAACGTTTCTAGCGTTATCATTTGGGTTATTTGTTTTTGTTGAGGAACCTGATTCATTATTTTCCTTGGGCTTGGTGGATTGTGCCTTGATTGAATTTGTTGTTGGTTTTTCTATTAGTTTCTTCCATTGCATTGTACAATATCTAATTATCTAGTCAATTTCTTCCTTTGTGATGCACCATTGCATCTCCAACCATGCCTTATTTGGGTCCCTTGTGGACTGGATCCACATGTGATGCCTGAATGCCTTGAACCTAGTAATCCCTTTAGTTTCTTGGACTACCTCCAAAGGAATGCACCACATATTGGTTGTGCATTGTTGTATTTCTTCTAGAAACATTGCAAATACTGTGTTATTTGTCTGTTGATTTTTATTGTCCTTGGCATTCCAGAGGGACTTATATCTAGATGCATAACACTTTCATTTTCTATCTAGGAAGGATGATAAATTTGGCTCCTGCCACCCTTCTAGGGATATAATAATGATGAGCTAAGAGTAATGCAACTCGGTTCCATTATCCTGTGCATCTTTGCAATCCACCAAAAATTGGTTTAGCAGGTACGATACCCAAGTGAACATAACTCGTTTTGCACACTATGCGGCTACTATGATGACTCCTGATAGAGATTATTCTTTCCTACATTTACTCAGAATATTGCAAGCCATAATCTTGTTTGCGAACCTTGTTTCATTTTCATTAATGTCTTTGAGAAAAATGCCACGGTTTCTCCTACTTGTGCCAAATTGTTCTTTTACCATCTTGGTGATTCCTTCTTGCATGCCTTTTTGTCTAAGTACTCCTCTGGCTATGCACCAACTATAGGTAATCATGTAATATTGACGATCAATGCCACATCCAGTTGTACTGGCCTATCCATCCAAAGGGTGTTTCCATGTAACCATGCTAATAACTATTTGATGCACAACCCCACTTTTTTACCACACCCGGAGTGTAGTATATCCAAGATGTTCATTATTCTCAAATTGTATAGCCCCATTATCCATTGTGCGAGATCCATTATAGGTTTTCCTAGGGGTCCAATTTCCCCTATGCTTTCTAAATAGGCTTATTCGAACAAATATGGTAATCCGGTCGCATCGCGCACATCATGGTCTGAATACTTCATTTTAGGTACTTTTCCTAGCATGTCGTCCACAATGACCATTGAGTCTAGGAGGTATGGAAGTGTGATGTATGTGGCATCCTGCAACTTTATTTTCTTCTTGACAACAAATGGGCAATGGGCATGCCTCTGTTTTTTTGCATCCTCTTCTTTCCTCTTAGAGTCTTTTTGGTTGGTGATGTCCTCAACCAACACTTATTCTACATCATGACCCTATTGTTGACCCATCATTTCATCAGATTTAGCAGTTGTTTCAGGATTAGGGTTCAAAATCCCATTTCAGGTCTTGGAACTCTGCCCTACCTCCCCTTGCCACATTTTTTATGTTTCTTTCTCAACCCTTGTCAAGCTAATTGATTATGTGTATGAAGTAGTGAAATATTAAATATTTTCCACGTTCTCGGCCTCTCTCATCCTTTCATTCTACCTTTGGCCCTGTCAAGTCACCCATACATACTATCGTGGAGCACCAAACTTTGGTGGTGTCATGTTTTATCTAATTCACACACTTTCTCATTTCTTCATACAATTCTAGCTAGGGAATGCACTTTTATCTTTCTATATGCTCAAAAATCATACGTGTTGAACTAACACGTTATTTATGCACTTTATAGACCCAACAATAATTTGTTTTCACTTTTTTCATGCATTTTCACTGAGTGAAGTTTTTCCTGCGTGTTGTCTTTCGATGTTTTTGCATTAATTGTTACGCATGACTTTTTTTTCTCACATTCTTGTTGTTCAATCGACTTCTCCATCTTTTTGTGTTTTCTTCTTTTTCTATTTTTGTGTTCATTTTTTCTTCTTTTTCCACTTTTTATGTCTTTTTATCCGTTTTCTATCCTAATATCTACTATAGTATAGTATATACATGACTTTCTTACTGCGTTGTAACTTTTAAGAGTTAGTAGGTCAATTGTTCATATAGAGTTTCAGTCAAATATCATTGATCATTTCTTTTAGTTTTGTTCCTTCCAAATCCTTTAGTTGCATAGATACCCCATCTATGATAGTATTTACTTCGTATGGACCTAGACAATGTATTCTAAACTTACTAGGGTGTTGCAAAAATTTGTTGTCATAGAGAAGAACTAGGTCTCCCTCAAATATTTTATTTTTAATATGTTTGTCATGTGAGGCTTTGTCCCTTGCTTTTTGTACTTTCTCATGAAATCCTGCCAGAATCATATCCTCTTCCATTTCCATTAGTTGGATTAGCCTCTCCTTTATTGCGCCTCTTTCTGTCATGTTGTTAATTGCTGCTATGTGCAGACTGGGTACTAGAAATTATAATGGCACCATTGCTTCATGTCCATACACCACTCTGAATGGTGTTTGTCTTGTCAAATTCTTGCATGTGGTCATGTATGCCCATAATACTGCTGGTATTTTCAAGTCCCAATCATCCATGTTCATATTGTAGATCTTAGTCAATGGATTTTGCAAAATCTTATTAAAAGATTCTATTGTTCCACTTGCTTGAGGATGATATGGTGTACTCTTCTGGTGATATACTTCAAACTCCTCATTCATGGCCTTTATGGTATTATTAATAAAATGAGTTCCTTGGTCACTTATCAATATCCTGGGACATCCAAATATGGTGATCACTTACTCAAATCATAAGTGTTTTGTTGTCTCTACACTACAATATTTGACTGGTGTTTCTTCTTCCCATCTAGTTAAGTATTCAGTCGCAGTAATAGTATATCTATCTCTTGACCTTTTTTCTAGTGGATTAATATATCCAAAAAAGTATTTTTCCCATTTTTTAAATACCTTCATAGTTATTTGTGGTATTAGGGTCATCTCATCCCTTATGTTGGGTTTTCCAACCCTCTAACAAACATAACAATTTGGGAAATATTCCTTGGCATCTTTATGGACTATTAGCCACCATAATATTTCATACAATACCTTCTGCATGGTGGCTTTACCTGTATAGTTTCCTCTAGCTATACCTTCATGAGATTCTGCCAAAATTTTGGGTTGTTCATGTTCAAATACACACCTTCTCAAAATAATATTTGTGCCCATCTTGTATAAATCACGTGCAATGAGTTGATAGTCTCCAGCTCTGACTAACAAGTTTTTATTCTACACAGTGCTAAAGTCTTGTGGCCCAACCTCTGTACTTATGTATTCAATAATATCAATGAAGTATTCATCATCTACCTGTATTGATATAATTGTGCATCAGGGAAGTTATCTTCCAAATTAGTAGGTTCTTCTCCATTGGTTACCCTTGACAGGTGATCAGGTCCTTCATTCAACTTCCTTGGTTTAACTATTACTTTGAAATAAAATTCTTGGAATAATAATAGCCATCTATAGATCCTCCACCCCCCCACACTGGCTTGTTGACTAGATATTTCAGGGCATAATAGTCTATGAACATTTTAAAGAATTTACCCTGTAAATAGTGTATAAATTTATAAATCCATATACCATGGTGAGGCCTCGTATTTATGTGGTGTTGTAATTCTGCTCATATTCTCACAACTTTATGCTTGCAAAGGCTATAGGATGGTTTGCATCCCCTGCTCCTTCCTACACCAGAATTTCTCCAAGTGCTATAGTCGATGCATCTACATGCACATGAAATGTCTTTTACTAGTCTAGAAATACTACTATAGGTGTTTTCACCATCTTTTCCTTTAGAGTGTCCAATCCTTGCTAACTGTCATCATTCCATTGAAATATGGTGTCCTTCTTTAACAATTTTTTCATTGGTGTAGTAAACTGCGCATATCCCTTTATAAAATTCCTGTAATAGCATGTATGTCCCAGTGTTTCTCTTAATTGATGCATTGACTTTGGTCGTGGTAAATTTACAATGACTGCAATCTTAACATGGTCAACTAGTAAACCTTGTTTACACACTATATGTCACAACAATATCCCAAAAGGTGTATTAAAAATGTATTTCTTTATGTTTAATGATATATGACATTGCATGCATCTTTCCAACATTAGTATCAACACTTCTTCATGGTCCTTTAGAAGACTATATATAGTCAAGTCATCCAGATATACTTCTAGAAACCACTGTATGAATTCCTTAAAATCATCTATGACCAATATTGAAAAGATGGTTGGTGCATGATTTAGTCCAAAGGGCATAACTGTATATTGGTAGGATCCCCATTATGTAGAAAAATAAATCGTATACTTATCCTATAGAGATATTTTGATTTGATGGTATCTTGAGAATCCATCTTCGAATGAATATGCTTTCTGGCCTCCAAAATTTTCTAATACTTTATTTGTAAAAGGGGTGGGGGAAAGGTAATGTAAGAAAGAATCATTGAGTTTACTTAGATATACATAGATCCTTTTCCCTCCTTTCTTATTTTCTTGTAATACGATGGGACTAATCCATTCATGTTCCTCTATTTGTTCTATAATACCAGCTTCCAACATTCATTCAATTTTTTCTTTCACTTTCTTCTTATATATTGGTTTAATTCTATAAGGTCTCTATCTGATAGGTCTAGCCTCACATTTGAGGGGTATCTTCATCTCACCTATATATCCTTCTATGCCTTTCATCTATGTAAAGGTTTTTGGAAACACGTTACTATATCTACACAATAACTCTGTTATTCTTTCTAATGTTTTATCATCCCAATAGTCTCCAATACTTGCCATTTTAGGATTTTCATTTGTCCCAATGTTGACTTTCTTAACATTGATTGGTGCAACAAATACTTCTTACTCCATAGATAGGCCTTCCACCTCTCTCTCTCCTTCAATATTCATAATATGTATGTTGCACAGGTCATCTTCATCTAGTGCTTAATTTTTGACATGATAGCATGATAGTAAGTCTTTAACTATGTTTATGTTATGTTGTTGATATTATGTCATGATTTCAACCTCTAGTTCATCAAAAAATATCTTTCCCAGTATTAGTTTTATCACTGAATCAATGTTGGGGTTCTCATGTTCAAATGAAAAGGTTACTACATAATTCTTCTATAATTATGTCCATTTTGTAGTGCCTCTACGCATCTCCTGGTCTATGTACCAATTCCCTAGGATACCTTCCAATGTATGGATAAAGTGATGAGGCCATTCCTCTAGTGGTGTCATCCTCCACTGTGTTCTTCACTTCTTCAAGTGTTCAACTGGTGTGTCTTTCCCATCATACTTCTTGACTCTATTGATCCTCGGTTCTGCGCCAAATCTAGTGCGCAGTAGTCATTTACACTCATATAAATCCTCAATTGTTTCTTTATTATCACCCCACCATATTGCAGATGTTTCCTTGAGTGAAATATCTAGGGCTAAGAGATTTTTATTTTCTAACACTTCCTCTTCATATTTTTTCAAGAATTCCTCTAATTTATTTAGCCCATGAAAAATGGGAGGTTCTCTTATCTCTTTACCAACCCATGTTACTATGTGGTCTATTCTTGTGCACCTCCTTGTGGAAAATTCATGTAATTATTGTTGTCAATCCTCCAAACCCATGTATGAGTCGGAAGAACATGATTTAATGATTCTCCAACTGAGTACCCCATTTTTTGTTGGGTTAACATAGTCCTCTTCTTGCACAGTGGTTCGGTACAACTGGTTTATTTCTTCTAGATCCAAACAAGTGGCCTCTACAAACCTTTCTCCTTCTGAAGGATACACTAGTGCAATGACTCTATATTATTCTGATTCAAAAGTCATTTTTCTTTTCTTTAGTTTGATTATATCCTATTTATAAAACTACCAATCCAATCCAAGTAATGTTGGGAATGGTTTTGTGCCATCTACTATCTCTATCACTTCAAAATATGCCTTAGTGTGCACTCCATCCAAATCTATTGTCAGACCTTTAAGACTTCCAATTGGTAACACTTTGTGTTGATTTTCTAGTTTCAATTGGACATGTGAATATCCTATTGTGGGTTCTCCCATACACTTCCATGTCTTCTTAGGTAAGACATTTACTTTAGAGCCTAAGTCCAGTATAATATCTCCCATGTTGAAATCCCCAATATCAGCTCCTGTTTTGCATTGGATCATGTTTTGATGTGTCAGCTCCTGTTTGGATCATCCTAGAGTGAATATATTAATATTTATCCCATCATCCCTGGCTTCTATAGAAATCCACTAGACAATCTGGTAGTTTTGGTTCCTTTTTTCCTGAATCTTTCAGAAGAGTGTTCGACAATATTTTGTGACATGGTTTGTTGTGCAAAAACACACACATGTCATTGGTGGAAGTTGAAAATACCTTGCATAATGTATTGGTTGTTGGAATTTGTTTCACACTATTGGTCATATGACTCATCCTCCACCTCTGTATCCACCTCAATCTCCTCATGGTACATTGTACTAAGGTACCTAGTTATACTACGCATGGTTATACTATGGTTGTGAATTATTGTATTGCAGTTGTGCATTGTTCTATTATTGTTGTGCATTGTTGTATGGTGGTTGTGCTTGGATGAATTGGCATGAAACTTGTCCTATCATAATTTATTCTCGTACCCTGTAAGTATTTGAAGTTATTTCTCTCATCTTTTCCATCGTTCTGCAATCCTTGTCATCATGACCCACTGATTTGTAAAAATTGCAATATGAACTTTTGGGTACTGTTTTTTATTTCTACATCATTGGGAAATGATATGGATCATTCCCATGTGTTTTACAAATATCGCACCATGGTCCTCCTGTTGGAAAAGGGTTTGGTACTCATGTTTCCATATACTTCACAAACGTTGGACATTCGTTCTTATGGCGTCCTTTTGTCCTGCATAGCGTACACCAAACAACTTCACTTTTCTCTTTACCCTTATTCTAGTTAATTTGAAATATTATATTCTTCAAATCCTCCTTCATATCTTCTATTGTTGGATTTTTCTATTGATACTGGTTCTCGTCTAGTTGTAAATCTTCTTGCAGAGCCTTGCCCTGAGTTTGGAAATCATGTTGTATTAACGAGTATTTCAAGTGTGGTAACAGTGAGTTCACAAATAAATTCCTATGTAGCATGTCCATAATTTCATATTTCAAATTACCTTTCAGATGTTTGAACTTTTGATCGATATCCCAAACAAACTCACCTGGTTTCTACATGATTTTAATCATTTCATTCATGTATTGATCACATGAGTTGGGATTTTGAAATTGGTTTACAAGTAGTTTTCTCACATTCGTGATAGTGTTTGGTACTCCCTATTGATTATTTACATCTAGACTCATGTACCACTCCAGTCCATGGTCTCTTAGCATGAAATCTAATTGTGCAAGCTTTGTATCCTTATATGTGATCTTCTTTTCTTCCCAGATCATCTCACAGATGAATAATTTCTTTTTAGGGTCCTTTGATGCCTCTCCTCGAAACTATGGTAATATGATCGTCAGGTCATGTCCTTGCATTTTGAACTATGTTGAACTACTTCCTCTGTGCAGTGTAAAAAATTGACTATTACTTCCTCAACTTGCTCCCCTAGTTAATTTTCCTTGATTGGATCCTTTTCCTATTTCTTTTATTTCACTAAAATGTGGTTCTCTAAATGCTGGTGTTTTGTCTGGTGCATTAGTCATACATGGGGTTGTAGGTTCCACACTGACGGTGATCTAGATTGGACTTCTACCTTCTGTTCCTGACCCTATACCTCATGTTTTCCTTGCATATGTTGTGCACAAGATTTGCTCAATTTTTTCCATAGCCGAGACATCCTCTAGCTCTTCTTCATCTCTTTCCATGCCCTCTCTTTTGGCTATGGCTCTCTTCTTGTTATTCATTTTATATTGTTAGGGTATTCCACTGCGCATCTTTTTAGCTTTTTCCATTATATTCTTTATCTATTCTTATTCCATCATGATTGGCTCCGTGGATTCCTTCTTATTTCCCTTATCCATCTCCTCTTACATATATCAACCTATTTTCAATGCTTCCCCAATTCCCCCCTTCCCGTATGCACGTAGGGAAGTTTAGTTGTCTGATTCCATGGTGATCACACTGTTTTCATACAATAAAATATTGATTGAAGTGTACAACGATCCGATGTACCTACCTCTGGGTCCTTTTAGAAAATATTTCTCTGTTGTAGTGTAGGACTTTGTGGTATCTACTGCAAATTCAGTGATAAACCCTACAACAATACTATATAACCAAAAATATATTGTGCGCATAAATTTGTTATTAAGTTGTTGTAACTACATGATCTTCATAGGATTCCAATCTAGTTGTATGATTATATTTGTAGGTTGGTTTTCCTTTAAACTCAAAAACCATTAATGGAAAAAATGTGGGAAATCACAGAAAAATACCTCATGCAAGTCGCTAAACACGTATTTGTTGATATATTTGCATGATGTTAACTTAGGGTTTCTGTTGTTCTTCTACACAAACTCAAGTTCATTTTTTTTCAACTATATTTCAATCTCCACCTTCGTTGGATTCCATGGCCTGAACATTCCCTTCTATACTCTCATCCTCCATGTGTTTCTTTCACAGATCCCTTCCACTCAATACTGTGTAGTTCCATCCTAATACATAACCATTTGTTGGTCTTATTTTACTTCTTCTTGGGCTGACCCAGGTTCGGAGCTCAACATGTTTCCAACAAAACCCTTAAAAACTATCATCCCTCCTAGTAAACTAGAAGGCAACACTACACATAGGGTGCACCGCACAGTCTAACCCGAGATAACTTCTATGGGGGACTACAATACTTAGGTGTTTGCAGTGTAGGAATGAGTGGGGATATGTGAATGTGTTCTTTCTTCCTTATGCATTATCCCTGTTAATCCTTCAATTACTTCTATGATTTATTAATATTTAAACCTATGCATGCATGATGATAAATCTGTTTTAACCATTCATTATTAATCTAATGATCAACATAAAGAAAACATTCATTAAAAATTACACATAACACAAGGTTTACTGTGGTTTACCTCTTCCTCAGGCTACATCCACAAAGATATGGCTTCTCTTCTCTTTTGTTTATTCTGCTGCAAAATCTTGTGTTGTGCACATTACATATTTAGTAATACAATCAATATTGAGAGTAAGAAACCTCTGTGAGGCTGACTAGATCACACCAGGATCATCATGTTGTGACCCAACCCTCAAATATTACCTTGTTCGACTCTTCTACAAGACTTATTATAATCAACAACCCACAATTTCATAATAATCAACCCTCTAGGTCATCGTTCTCTATCTATCCCTTTCCTAGACCTCCTAGGTCTTTATTTATACTATTTTATTGCCTTATATATGTTACAATATTGTAAAAAACACTAACCCTATCATGGTTAGGCTTGTCTTCCTACACAACATGTTGTTTTCTTTCCACCTATTACATGTTCTCCAAAATTAGGTCTTCCTTTCCAAAAATAGGTCTTTACCAAAACAAATCCTTCTCAAAAAATAGGCCCACACCCAAAATCAACTTCCTTCTCAAAGAAGGTTTGCGCCCAACATACCTTTTGAAGTACCTTAGCTTCTTTAATTTCCTCTCCTATCCCTTTTGTGGTGTTTACAACCCAATCCACTATGAAAAAGAAACCTACAATATTTCCATATTCACTCATCCTTAGGATTTCAAACTCCATTATGTGAGATTGAATTTTGGCCAACTTTACTATCTCATCTCATTCATAATTGTTTACTATTTTCTCCCATATCTCCTTTGCGGATTCCAACTGCATCACTTTAACAAATTATATTTTTGCAAGTCCTCCTTGGATATCATTGATAGATTTTTCATTACTATAGTAATGTTTCTTACCAGCTTCATCAATTGGAAGAGTAGTTGGGATTTTAGAACCATATACCACACTCTGCTAGACTTCCATACCAAGAAACATCAAGTAGGTTTCCATTTTGATTTTCCAAAATGAAAAATTTGTTCCATTGAATAGAGGAGTTTTGGTTGAAAAATAATCTGGACTAGCCATACATTTTGTGTGACATTCCTTCCAACTATTAGACTGTTATTGAATGAACCTATATCTGATACCATTTCTAGATACTCATAACAATACTGAGAGGGGGAGGTGAATTAATATTGTATTAAAAATTTATTTTTTTCTTTCTTTTCAACCATCTAAGATATTTAGTGGTGCACACTTAATGACAAATACATGAAAAAATAAAAACAACACAATAGATAGAGTACACCAAGATTTTTTATGTGGAAACCCAATGTGAGAGAAAACCACAAAACATCTTCTTTATGTTCTTATGCAACCACCAACTTACAAATTATAAATTTCCAGCTCAACAGAAACCCACATGTCGCAGATAGTGAGGTCAACAATTCTCTCAAACACCAACTTTTTCCAGATAATGAGGACACCAATCCTCTTAGGCGCCAACCTATTGAAAAAATTATGAATCCAATTCTCAGTGAGCTTCGCCTCACCCTAGCACCACCCTGCCACCCTAAGTTCAAAAAAAAAAATATGTTACATTACTAAATCTTTCAATACAAACTGACAAATTAACATTTTTGTTCCTTTGAATATTTTTTTTTGTTTGCTAGTTTGTCCATGACCTACGGGACAAGAATGTGGCTTGAGAAACCACAACTCTGGGGCATCTAAGCCATAAAAATCACTCGGGGATTGCACCCAGCCTGAGCCACACCAACCCTTAACATGGTTGAATTTTTTTTCCCCATAGGTTTCAGACCGATGACTTTAACATCATGGAGTGACTTAACAACACACTTCATCACCGACTGTCCTACACCTCGGGTATTTGTTCTTTTAAATAATTATTGAAGCTTATTTTCTCTCAATTTTTCATGCTTGCACGATCAAAGCGCATCCATATTTATAGCATTTTTTATGAGTTCAACTTATTGTGTGTGGACGTGTAATGGTTAAATTGTCAACAAAATCTTGACCACATCAAAATTCTGTTAGATATAATTTTTCTAAATAAAGTATGTGGACGCATGAAAGTTACATTATGGACAAACTTTGACCTCATCAAAATATTTTCAGCTACAATTTTGTATAAATAAATTATGTGGAGGCATAATGGTAACATTGTGGACAAACTTTGACTATATCAAATAGACCAAATATTCCTATGACTGATCTATATATCATCATATCACCTTCTAAAGAACGAAACAACAATTACATTCTGGTATTCAAAGAACACACTAATAAAATAGAATGAGATCACAAGATTTCAAGTCTTAAATTTGTCACACTTTCCCTGCAACACACTCACCCAGTCACTTCACAAGACTGAGAGCACGCCTTGATGTCTCTTTTACTTGGCTACTAAAATTCTACGGTTTATGTTGCAATATACTAAGTTGTTTGTCACACTAGACATTTCTCCTCATACTTCACATGTTGTTCTTCACACTGACTTGAAGAATACTGCAATTATTTCCCATCCTTTATTGCACTACAGCAAACACATTTGTCGAACCACATAAAAAATTGTCATAGTATACTTCGTTTCCTTTCTCTCCATCCGATAATGTCTTTTATCAAGTTGTATCCATTGATATTCTTCTATTCTATTGATCCTTTTCAACATAGTTTATCCTTTCATCCTTTGATCCTTCTTCACGCTGCCCTATTACTTCCTATGTTTGTCACTCTTTTCTTTCCTTCCTTTCATTACTTCCTCTATATATCGCTCTTTTGTTTTCATCCTTTCATTACTTCCTCTATCTGTCTCACTTCTATTTTCATCTTTTAATTACTTCCTTTGTCGGTGTGCCATACTTTGTTCCATACCGTTTTGCACCATTTATCCTTTTCTGCACAATTAATTATTTCAGCCTTCGATCCTTCTATGCACTTTTATTTTCATTCTTTCACGATCTCTTATGTCTTTTATTGCGCTATAATTGACATCAATGACAACATATGCAAAAAAATGAATGTGGTTCGTGAATTAGTCAAGCCGAAAGTAATGACCAACCACTCAAAGAGACCTTCTTTAGAATTGAAAGTGTAAATTTTAACCTTGTACACTATTTTACTCCAAATAAGTTTTCAATAAAAGAACATAAAAGGTACAATGGAAAATACACACATTACATAGAGAGTTTTCCCCTCGAAACCAAAACGAGGAAAACCAAGATATCTTATATTTATTCATAGTGATACAATGTTTACAATACAATATACATATAGGAGCCAACGACATTCAAAACCATAACCCAATAACATGGATTAGTCAACAACCCTAATTCCTTAACCAGAAATAGAAAACCATAAAAAAAAACCATGTGTCGAAAAAGCATCGACCAATGGACATGAAAATTGAGGTGACATGGAAAACGAGGAAGAAATGTGACAAGTTTCGCACCACCCACATGCAACCCCCTTGCATGCCCAACACAATGTAGCTAACACTACAACTAGTCATGCAAAGAATATAATACATACCCAACATTCTCCCACTTGTTTTTTCCTTTGCATATAAGGGGTTATAGGGATACACAATCAATAATCCAGCGTATCCCCATGGATCCTCTACACCAAGAGAACTTCTCAATGCTCAAAGATTTTGTTAATGAATCTGCAACATTCCTCTAAGTGCCCACCTTCATCAACAACACTCTCTTTTCTTCAACCATGTCTCTCAACAGTGTGCAAAAGGAACAATTCTAAGTTGGGCACTATATCTGCTCAATTTATTCCTGAAACACCACAGAGATGCACATGATGATAGAATGAAGTTCCACTATTACTGCTTCTTGATTTTGATATCTTTGGAGGCATGGTAAGAACCAAAGTATTTATTTTTTTGTGGTATAAGAGGAAAGTGTGGCACAACAAGATATGAAAACCTACGACACAACATAGATACCAAGAAGAGAAAATCCAACTCAAGCAATTTTGGAAATACATTTAGGAGATGAAGGAGAAAATTGTATATACATGGAGAATTTCACCTGAAGTGGTGAAGGAGAATGAGGGGATAGCCAAGTTTAAGGAATCTAGGAATAACACAAGGATACAATCCAGAAGATACCCTAAGAAGACATGGCTAATGATGCAATATTGAATAAAACTAGAAGAATTCCAATGGGTACTAGTAGAATGTCTAGATCAATGGAAGGTACGAGTAGTAGTCAAGAAAGGAGAAAAGGTAAAAGAATAGGAAGAAGTTGAGACATCACATAAGTATAGTAGCCCAACAGAAAATACTAGAAAATTAACAGAGTGCACCAAATCAACATTCACTGGTACAATATAAAAGAAGCCAAGGAAGAAGTAAATGATACCAAGAGGCTCAATACTAAAGACTGAGGGTGCAGAAAGTAAAGACACCAAGTCAATAATCAGAACAGATGAGACATAAAGGCATCCTTTATTTCATTCAAATTCATCAAAGAACCATTCTCTTTACAAAATTTCCTAAGTAATTTTTGGACCAAACTCAGACATAGACATCCCCATTGAAACATACAAAAGGACTTCTGACAAAAAGTAAAAAACCTGAACTTGAAAAGATGGATCAACTTGCCACAAATTGTTGCCCACTTGACTCTGCACAATATCCTTTGTCAGTCATGAAAGCTAATTCACAAATAGACAAGTCTACACAGACTATAAAAGATAGATCAACACCTTTAAAAAACAAGTGTTTGAATGATGTAATTTAGCCCTGAATCTTGTTGTCTACAATAAGACCCTTCTATCATAAAAAATAATTAGGATTATGATGAATTAAGGAATGAATGAAAACTTAATTATCTCTACAAAAACTAAAAGAGAAAACCTTATTATGCTTATCCTTCTATTATCCTCTTGTTCCTTGCTTTCCTTTTTCCTTTAAGCAAATTAGAATTTGTTGAAGTAGTTGAAATACTTCCTTAGTTAATTAACTAAAACTCAACCAACTTTTTAGTTAAGGGGAAAAGTAATGAAATCATAATCAGGGTTTACAATTAATAATAAATAGTAGGTGGGACCTCTTGTGACTCCCTTTAGTTCTCTAACAATGATAACACAACTAGTTAAGCAAAAACAAATCCCTCCTTGTGACTCCCATCATCATTTTCATATTTTGACAATTTATGTCAATGATAATTGAAATTATTTCCAAAAATATATTACCCATATATCCAAAAAATAGTGTGCTCTCCAAAATTTTAGAAGTCAACTGTTCTCAACAAGAAATAAATAAAAACTTAAAATCCATATTTTCCACTCTAGGAGGCAATATTTTCCTTCTTGTTTCTATCACCTTTTGATCTCTCTAAATTTTCCTTAGGAAGTGTGGAGCCTTTAGGCCTAGTCTCACTGAACACATGAGATAAATCATCTCTCAAATGCATGCGAGAGGACACAGATTTATCAGATTCATTTAAGAGTGAGGAAGGGGCAGCAGTGGCTTTTCCTTTGTCAAGAGCATGGTGGGCCTCGGTTTTCAACCTTTTTCTTGCATGCGAAGACTTAAATGGTGAGTGGACAGGGGAATATTGGACAATTTGATTCATAGGTGGGGGAGCAGGTAGATGTTAGGACCCAGAAATGTCCCTTTTTCACTATATACTTTTCTCATTCAACCTTATCCTTTCCATGCTAAAATGCCTAATATACTATTTGCTAAGACCTTTTTCCCAAGGTATGAATCGTTGATCTTGCTTTTGTATTCTTATTTACTTAACTTGTTAGATTGGTAGCATTTATCATATTTTATCCATGAATGTTCAACTAATGATCAAAATGTGTAGATTAAATAAAAACAACCAAGTCTTGAAGAAAGATCATTGTTGTTACACCAACTATTATAGTTGTGCACTAGTTTTGCATGTTGTTACACAACTACAACAATTGTGCACCTTTCTTGGAAGTTGTTACAACTGCTACAACAGATTCCCACTAATATTGGAAGCTGGTATATCATTCAAATCTATATCCTAAAGATGGATCCTCAAGGATGTTACATGTTTTGGCTCACGTTGGTGATCAAGATCATTTCCACATTTTGTGATGATAACAGATCTTTTATATCATATAGACATCTTGAGAATCTTTGATTCTCAAGGTTGTTTTGAGTTTGTTTCAACAGAATGTCTCTATCTTTAAATAACAAATATTTTGTAACCATTAGGTAGTATATATTAGTTGTGGAATAGATATTGAAATGAAGAATTTTGTACCTAAACATTTGGCGATTTAATAAATAAGAGATTTGAGTTTCTCCAACCTACTGTAGTATTTTCGAGTGGATTCAGTGAGAAGGAAAGGGCCCACCTTCCTCACATACTCCCCTCTGTTGTGAATTTTAGATTAACTGCTTTGATTATTTACAGTTGCAGGATTTATCTGTTTATGCATTTCTAATATACATTTCTTGTTATAGTTCATTCTCTTTCTATTAATAAGCATCAATGTGTCTCATGAGAGTTAGAATCAATTTTTGAATACTGCTGGAGAATTGCTTTGAAAGTTAATTTATTTTCTGCATTAGATTAAATCTCTTTTTTTCAAGAAAAATTAAATAGAAGTGTGAATTCCCTTTCTGCAATTATGTAGACTTCCTTTCAACAAATAGCACAAAACTTCCTTCTGCAAGAGTAAAATAGAAAATTAGAATAGATTAGATAATCCAGGATTCTTATACACTCATCAAATTCTACTCCTGGAAATTAGATTTCAATTATGCAAGTGTGACTTCAATTTTGCAACAATAGATTAGAACTCCAGTTGTGTCAACAACTTGTGTTAGTGTTCAAATTTTCAATGATGTTTCTTTCAGTGTTAATTTACCTTACTTCAATTGATTAGTGTTTTGTTTCATAATCTAGCATAGATTTTGCACAATTATATTGTAATAAAAAAACTTCCCTGGGTTTGACAATTCATATTGAACACCTTAATTATCTATTTATTTAGACAATTAAAGTCCACAACATTTTGGCACCATTGTCGAGGAAGATAATTATATATTCTTGTAATCACATTAGTTTTCTTTTCTTAGGAATGAGTAGTCTACATGAATCGAGGAACAAGAGGACATATCTCCAAAAATACTAACCCTATAGGTGCCAAAGGATGTGGTGGAAGGAATATTGCACTGGGAAGGCCAACCTTTATTGATGAGATTATAGCTAGAGCATATTATTCTTCGGGATCTATCTTTCGCCCTTCAAATCCTCCAAGAAGACATATTCCTCAGACATCAGAACTACCCCATTTTGAAACATAATTTTCATTAGGGGATGAAGCTGAAGATTTGTCACCAATAAGTCAGATCACAACACTGGAGAATATTGAAGATCAAGAGAGTGTAGCTCGAAATAGGGAAAAACCAGAAGAGACTGAAGATATTTTTCAGATCAATGGACAGATAGTCACTAAAAAGGAGTGGGACACTTTCCATTTTTTAAGAAGAGCAGGGATGGAAAATCATGGAGATAATGAAGAAGAGCTGCACCGTGAGGATCTAATGAACAATGAAGATGATATAAATGATGAAAATATGATCTCTACCCTAGTCTTTCCTATTACTAATATTCCCACATGGGGGATATATCCTATGAAGAACATACCTCTCTCAACCCTGCCAAATTTCTATGGATTATCTACTAAGGATCTAGATGAGTTTATGTTTGAATTTGATATCTTTTGTAGAAGCTATGACTACACTAACACTACGCATAAGCTTAAATTGTTTCCAGCTACATTAAAGGGTAACACGTTAAGATGGTTCATGATCTTTGGAGGAGAGAATATTTCAACATGGGGACAAATGAGGCAACTTTTCCTAAACAAGTACCAAGACTACTATTGAACGAGGGAACGAAGAGAGGAACTGTTCAAGATGTCTTAGAAGGAGGATGAGACCCTTGAATATTTTGTGTAGTGACTCCAGTATAATCTACAAAGGTCAGGACATCTAGATGTGAGTAAGGACATACTGAAAACTATTTTGTTACAAGGAGTTAGAGAAGATTGTTTAGATATGTTGAATATGCTTGGAAAGAGAGATATATCTAAGGAATCTTATGAAGACATTGTAAATATTTGTAAGAGAAGCTCTAGAGGATATACAAGGAATAAGTCAACTACCAGGGATACCACTTTTTCAAGGGTACATAAATCAGTCAATGGAGGGACAACAAGAGAAGAAATAGGTTATCTATTAGAAGATTTCAAAACAGAAATGATTAACTATTTTTCTTCACAAATTGATACTACGTAGGTCAAATAGAAACAAGTGGAATCAGACCAGGCATTGTCCATTTTATGTTCGAAATGCATAAAGAAACATACACTAAGAGAGTAACCACTGAATAGTGTCCAGGTATGTCTTATTTGTGAATAAGATCATTGGTGCAGACTCCCGACCCTTAGGCTGAGATCCATGCAGGATCGATCTCCACAATTGTGCTAAGCTGGAACAACTCAGTGGGTTCTTGCTGGAACCCAAATGATCCACAGGTCCTTTGGAAACCCCACCTGTGAAAACAAGCACAAGGTGCAAGCTTCACCTCCTCCAAGTGACCATGTCGCTATGACCTCAAGCCAAGCCAAATAGGCACCTTTCGCATTTCGTGATTTCCGAGTTTTCAATGAAAAGTTCCCCAACTCCTTGTCCTCAGAATTTCTGAAATGTTGAACCTCGAAAGGATCTAATGTCTCCTTGGCTCCTCCCTTAAACCTTCTCCATGTGACCCGGTTCTATGACCTAATGCTATTCCTCCGAATGCTTTCGGGGTTTCGTGATATCACGATTCAGGACTCCCTGTCTCATGACTCCTTCACTCTTGAACTCCCGGTTACCGAAATGCCAAAAAGGGATTAATGGGTCTGGCTCCTCCCTTAGCCTCCATCCATGTGACCACCACTCTGTGACCATGTTCTTAACGTCAAAGCGCTATCGGCTTTGGCGATTCACGGAATCATGATCCAAGTGTTCCTCCTTTCCCTTTCGAATCCCCGGTCCATGAAATGCTGAAATCTCTCTGCTGAGAGATCAATGACCCAAGTCCTTATAGAACTGATGACCATGATCTAACTAGATCGACAACTCAAAATATTTCAAGCCTTTTCCCAAAACCTTGACCTCTTGCCACGTGTCCTCCTATGGACAGTCACGATGCTTTGGGGGTTTTGTTGAGTCCTCTCCTTTGCTTTTATGAGGGTTAAACCTCGTTCTCCTCTTTCTGGATCCGATGGATATCTGTCCTTTACGCGAGATCTGATGGTTATGATCTGATCTTCTGTGCACCTTCTAGGGACTAAATCCCGTGCATGTATCCCTGATCCAGTGACTCTTGGGCCACTACACTCCAGATCCAATGGCTAGCGCTATTTCGAGATCTCGACGATTGCAAGTATGGGGTGTTGCCTCCTCTACTCCTCCCAACCCTCGATTCCCGAATGTGTAGATATCCAAGGGTTTAAACCCCCTATGCCTTTGCCTAATCCAATGGTTGTCAGGTATTGGTGTTAGATCTGATGGTTCAAATCTATCCTCCTTGCGCTCCCTCCTCATGTGTGCCTGGACGTAGATTCAATGGTCCATATCTTTCCTCCCAGTGTTGATCCAATGGTAGTTTTGCTCCTCCTCTTGAGCTTGCACCTCTTCCCTTCCCTTGGAAGAATTTTGACATTCAAATTTCTCGACCTTCGATGCTTCCCTTGTGAGCTCGATTCCTTTGGGTCTCATCTGTATTATAGAAATGCTTCCCCTCTTGACCTTAGTCACCTCAGAAAACCTTGAAAGGTTTCTCGACCTTCTACTCCTTTCTTCTATTGTTCTGTGTGCAAAGGCATTGTTCCTCCTGAGCTTTAGGACTTAGAATAAGTCCACCCTCGCACACTCCTTGTGCTACTGAGATTTCCTCAATCTCAAATCCAAAGTATTTCTTAAAGAGAAATGCTTCACGCCCTCTTGGCATTCCTTTTCTCAATGCACACCTTGCAGAGCCCATAGAGTGTTCAGTAACTATGCTTGTCTTTGAGCTTGACACTTCCCTTTCCTCAGCACTCGAAAGAGATTTCTTCTTCATGCATTCTATGCACTCACCCAATGCCCTCTTGGTAGAGCTCTACATAACCTGCAGTAGTTCTGTCTTCCCTGAACTCGAAACAAAGTTCCTCTTGTTCACTCCTCCCACTCGCTCGATGCCCTTATGAAAAATCTCTACAAAACCTTAGAAGTTTTGTCTTCCCTCTCTGTGCTCTCATTGTTGTGGTGGGAAATCCCCCTACAGACTAGTAAATAAGGTTATATTATGCATGCAGATATGACCAAAAGAAAACTACTTTCTACTTTCGTCCCAGACTTAATCCCCATTTATTTTTCAGCAAATACATGGTTAGACCAACATACCTTGTTCCGGATGGTTGATGTCAATCCTTCTTCATGCTTAATCACTTGCTGGAAGCTCTCCTCCCAAGACTGACCTGCATACAAAACAAGAAACAAACTACACATGCATTTTACCTATAGACTAATCGGTTAGATATTCAAACACATATTTACTGAACTATGAAAAAATCATATAGTGGTATGGGAAAACCATTTTTTTATTATTAAATTTAATGAATCAACTTACAATTTCGAGACCGACCACTACTCCACGAATCCTGATCCTAGGCTCCTCTTCAAATGTCCTCCAACTTATTTTTTTTGTATCTCTTCTTACACAAGGATGGCTAAAGGGTTGGGACAATGGGAATGTGCAATTGGGCAGAGTTTCTTTACTCTTTTTCTCCTCCTCCAAATAGGACCCCTAACCCTTCTTTTATAGGCTAGAAGAAGCTAGGTATTTGGATGAACCCTCGGCCATGCATGGTCGGGATTTTCAGTTAACTCACCGAAAACTGTGTGTTCCATCGACAACTTTCCTTTTTTCGTGCTTTTGTCGGTCCACGCAGGTTGTTTTAGGTCATCTAGCATGTACATGCCTGAAGTAATGGAGTAGGGCACGTGGGCCTTTATAAAAGAGGGTTTTTAAAGAGTTGTTCAACAGTTCTTTTGCAAAGAAGGGATATGAGATGGCCTGATGCCAGGTAAGCATGTATGGTACAAATTAGGGTTATAACAGATGCCCCCTAATGTATGAGGTCAGAAGAGCATCTGATGGCCGAAATAAATTACCAATATTTACTGATGTGCTGAACAAGTGAGCCTAGGGACCAGGAACCGTGAGGCGTCATCGACAAAATAAAAAATGTCTCACCGAGGCAGGCATACCCATGCTCGGGATAAAATAGAATCATGGCAACCAATCAAATACATTGTAGATCCATGTCAAATAACTATATAAAGTGTAACTGCGAACAATACACAGTGAAGCTACATCTCGAAATAAAAAAGATATACATATAGAGTATCCATATTCTAGAAGTTGATATGGCCTGATGGTTGGAGATGGCATCTTTAGAGTTCAAGAAACAACTTCAAAATCTTCAAAACTCAAGGTAGGAGTGTAATATAGGTGTACGACTTCACTACCCAGAGGTCTTCGATGGCTCGTCGATCATGGACTAGATAATCTTGATGATCAGACTGAAGGCTTCAATGATTTCGAACAAGGACTTGATTGGACATTCAAGATGGTCGAGTATGAGGGCAAGAGACAAATTGCAGAGGGGATGACTCAGGCTTGGTAGAAACCTCCCTTGGACAACAACACAACAAATGATGAGACTTAGGCAGCATGGCATTAATCATAAGTTTACAAAGCAGGAGGCAATGCAAACTCTCCATATGTTTGGAAGAATAACCAAATGGAGGAGGACACAACTCTATGTAACGAGAACAACTTACTAAGGTCGTACTACATCCCATAGTTTGAAGAAAAAATGGACAGATGTGCTTTATCCAAGGGTGACTCATTATGCTGCCAATAAAGAAAATACTTTTCCCTTCCTCTTTTGGGGGTATATTTGATTTTTTTGCCTTTCTCAATAATTTTGGAAAGAAGAATAAAGGAATGTTACGTTACAATGGAGAAACGAGTGTGACAAACATACAATATCAAGGCACAAGGACAAGACTGATGTTCAAAATAGTGATGCTCGGGAAAAATCCTCTGGGGGCCAAGGGTGTTAAAACATAGAAGAAAAATGTTATAAGGATAGTGTATAAGATATGAAAACGCAGTTAACAAAACACACAATGGTAACATCCTTAGATGTAAGTTTAACGAACCCAGAGAAGGTAAGCTCGGTGTTTTTTCATATTCAGAGAGTCTAAAAAATCATAAAAGGAGACTCCATTAGGGTACCTTTTTCGAAGATAGTCTAGTCAGTTCGAAAAAGGGGTAAACTAGCACCGACAAGACGTCTATTCAAAACCATTTTAACAAGTATGATAAGAACAAGATCACTCAACCATTTTTTCATTTTTAAGGAGTCTAAAAAAATATTAACTATGGACTCCATTAGGAATGTTCTTCTGGACCAATTTAACGAGTGTGAAAGAATAAGGTCACTCGATGATCTTTTCAATTTTAGGGAGTCTGAAAAGAGCTTAACTATGGACTCCGTGGCGGTTCCTTCTTCGTAAATTTAGTCCCTCGGGCCCGAAAAAAAGGATAAAATTAAACCTGAGAGTACACTTCTAGAGAACTAAAGTTCCATAGAGTATACCTTTGTTCGTACAGTTGACTGTTCATACTGAAAAAGGGGTAAACTACCGTCAGGGAGACCTGACTTCAAATTTCAGTTTAACGAGCGTGAAAGGCCACAAGATTGCTTAACTATCTTTTCATGTTTAGAGGGTATGAAAAGGGATTAAAAGAGGACCCATTAAATCTATTGGGAGTCCTGAGGGTGAGGTCAAGAGATAAAAGGAATCGTGCAAATGAGGCTCGATCTCGTAATCAAGAAAAACTATAAGGACTCTGGAGCCTACAATGATTAAAGATAGCATAGATACCATAATGCAACTAGGATCTACCTAGGGCATCCATGTTTTGGTAAGCTCTACCACCAAGTTGCGACACTTCTAAAGTAGCTATGATGGTTCTGTGTCACAATCTGATGGGATCGATCCTATGGAAAAGGAAAAAGACAACGAGATACAAAAGTTAGGGTAGAAACCTAACCTATATGCTCAAGTTGATCCTCGGAAAAAAAAAAATCACAGACCGTCGAAAATTACTCAAAAATCCAAAAAACTGTCCCAATACCTGATCAAATCCCTCCTATGCAACTCCTAAATCATTTTAAATGGTTTTTGGTATAAAGAAAATGATAAAGGAGGCCAAAAAAGTGACAAAAAGAGGCCAAAAAGTCTATAAATAGACGCTGGCAGCTCATTATCACCATTGTTGATTTGGAAATTGACTTTAGAGCCAAAAGACCCCCTTTGATAAACATGGTGATTATGGGAGCTACAGTGGACGAAACGAACTTCTTTTTGGACCAAGTAAGTACAAACTCTCTTATCTTGCATTGTAAGTCTTTATTTTTGCATTAGGTTTTATTTTTTAGGAGGACATCGACCTTTAAAAGGTCAACCCTAGGTCCACATGGGTTGTCTCAAGACAGGCCATGTGTACATTTAGGTAGAGTAAACTCTACATGCATGTACACGCGACTGTTTCCATTACAGCATGCGTGGGCCCCCTTATTGAATGAAAAAGGCTTAAAAAACAATGGTTAACCCTCCTGAACCTTGGTTTTTTGCAGGATGTACGTCCACTAGAGAGAAAGAGAGCATGAAGAGGTTAGTGAGTTGGTCGAGAAAGACCCCAATGCTGTGGCTACTTTGATGCAATGTGGGTTACTCAAGTTTTTCCTATGTTCTTTTATGCAGGCACAACCTAGGCTATTGAATGACTTGGTTGACTACTGGCATCCGAATGCAGAGGAATTCATGTTAGAGGGGCAGTCACTGGTGCCCATAGTCGAGGACATTTACTTTTTGACTGGCCTCTCCAGGAGAGGGGAACCAGTCAACTTCCATACTTTTCCTTCAGGCCCGCCTAACATAGTGGAATTGATAGGTCTATAATGTACAAATGATATAGACTGCTCGAGCACGCAGGTGCCCACAGGCAAGATTACTGACTTATCGCTACAGGCGATAGTATTGCTTATTGGGCGAATTACAGGTTCTGTTGCTCTACATCAGGCGTCCCATGCACAGATGAACTGTGCAGTCCAGTGCTTAAATGCACTAGTCTTTGATTGGAGTACCACATTGCTTGAGTGTATGAAGAGGCAGTTGATAGATTTTCATTTGCGGACACATAGGAACTTCAGGTTTGGGACCATTCTGTGTTCATTCTTTTTTGAGAGAGTTTTGAATTTTAGTCCTCGAGTAGTGGTATGAGGACATCAGGCCTCTCTTGCTGCTGTGTGTAGATGGACAGTATTACTATC
>ML856312.1:26924-38533 GCA_009831015.1 Picea engelmannii
CTTACCAACATTAATTTCTTTTACATGTACACCTTCAATATTTCTATAAGTTTTAAAAGAGACTTTAAAATTTCAACTTTTTATTTTATAATTTTTGTGTTACTTAAAATCTACAAAAGTTTTGGAGCAATAAAGGTTAAAGGCTTCCTCTTTATCATATTATTGATTAATAAAAGTTACATATCCATCGGTGTACTTTGGTAGAATGGACCAAATAAAAAGTAATGGCAATAGATTCACTACAGTTTTATATCAAACATGTTAAGTGGGAAGTAAAATAGTAAAACACAATGCACTTGAACATTCATCAATAACAGAACACATCACATTTACTTGTACCCTTAGTTGTACCAAGGAAAGAACTTATAATTCCCTAAGTTCCACTGAGAATTACCTACCACTATAGTTAAATCACTTTTGAATAGTCTCTTCCAATGGTTTTCTCATTGAGTAAAATGAGCATGTTAGGGATGAAATAAGTGGATGTTTGTAACACTATGTTTATATATTTTTCTTTTATCTTTATGTGATAGCATCTTATGCATTTATTCAAGTTAAAAAAGTGTGCTTGGAAAGAGCATCACATTGTCATAATTTTGTTTTGCCTCATATTTTAGATCAAAATTGAAGACAAGTGAGTATGTAGCAATTTCATATCCCCCCCTCAACAATAACCTAATCTTCACTAGCACTAAGAATATGTAATGAATGAACTTCTATCTTGCAGTGCCCCATTTATTTCTACTAGTTTCACAGAGTATATCTTATTATTTTAGGGTATTTGTTCACAAAATGACATAGTTTATTGACTTGCATTATGATGACGACACTGAAACTTTTAATTATCTAAATGGATTTAAGTGAGGATTTTGAATGGGTTCATTTAAATATTTTTATGATAACATGGATAGATTAAATATAATTTGATATGACGTTGTCAATTCATATGATTATGACACTTTGAAATGAAAATGTTGGATACATTAACTTGCAGATGCTACTGATGATTTGCCTAGTGTGGTAGGAAAGCCACAAGTGTACGTTGACGTGGGATAACATCAACATTATATTGAAATCTACATTGAGTTAGGGTATTATAATATGTTATGTGACTAATAACATGCTTTGATTTTGATTATGGAGCAATTTGATGCGTTGATTGTAGTGTGTGTAGGCATAGGGAATATGCTTTTCGATTAGTCCACATATGGGTAATGAGATTGTATGGAAGTGTACAGAGTACCATCAAGAGAGGAGGAACAACATTGTTATTTACACCTATTAGCATTTATTTTTCGTGACTTAGGTTGAAAAGCTAATGATGCTTTTACTTAGAGGTTGCACATTGTTGTGAGGGTAGGTCGAAAATTCATTCACTTGCTAGGTTTTGGTTGAGGGTTGTGCAATAAGGTGATATCCTTATTCCCCAATAACCATTATTTCTCAACAAGGGTGGCAAAAGTTGAATTAACAAGGTCTTAACAGTTGCACCATTTCTCCCACCAAGAAAGGATGCCTTAAGGGTACGCATAAACATGGCACCCTTAGTACTTACTAAAAGATAACCCTTGAAGGGCATGGAGAAGCATGTAACCCTTGGTATTGGTTATATGTTGTCAAGTATACATTGAAATATGGTTGATTAAACATATAAAAGATGATTTCTTTAGCATGTGCATTTTATTTATTATGAGAAGAATAGTTATATAATTTATCCATTTTTTGTTGTTGTATCTAGCAAAATTGACAACTAGGGTGGGCTCGCACTTGCGTGACATGAGGTCTATTCCGACCACTACCACTATAACCTCTAAGCGTACCCATGTTTCCCCACATGCGACACACAAGGCTAGTCAAGGTTTGAACCAATGACGTCACAAGGAGTGCCTTAACAATGAACTCTATCGCCAACTGATCTACAACCCGAGGGCATAATTTATGCATTTTAATATAAATAAAAAGTCAATTATATGGACAATAGTATGATTGAGCATGTAGGTTATTAAGTATCTCATAACAAAGATAAATACTTTAGTTTAATTAAATTACATTAGAAAATATAAGTAAAAAAGATGGGGTAGTCTGATTTTTAGGCTCTCAGATTGCTGCTCTCCGCAGGCCACATGCACGCCCTCCTACCTCCCGCCCTCTCGCCATGGCCCCAGGAGGGGCCCCCGAGGCTCCCCCACCCCCTCTCCCTCCAGAGATAGAATCTTCCAGGAAGATGATCGCTGCGTGCAACAAATGACCTGCCTCAGTTTCACAACAGAAATTCGTTAAACAATTGGACAACATCCCTTCAATCGACCTACCAGCTGAAGAAACCTATAGATCTTCCCTGACCTTGGCTGAGTGGGGACTCATTGGGAAGTTCATGGGATTATGGCCTTCCCCCAAAGCAATAGACGCATGGGTGTAGAGGAACTGGAGTACCCTAGTAAAAGAAGGCATCAAAAACCATCTGATTGACAGGGGATTCTTCGTTTTTGTTTTTGACAATCTAGAAGACATAAACCTCATCTTTAGGAATAGACCGTATTTTATGGGCCCTCAAGGTCTGTACCTGAACAAATGGTCCCTAGATTTTGATCCAACGCAAGATGTTCCCTTGACTGTTCCGGTCTGGGTGCGCCTTCCTCATTTACCCCTGCATTACTGGAATCCGAAGTCTCTAGAATCCATTGGAAACACCCTCGGAAAATACATAGACAAAGCAGATAGAAAGGAACAATACTCTTGTGAAAGAATATGCGTGGAAGTCGATCTGGAGGTGGGGCTCCTGGAAGCCATTCAACAAAAGGTTGCAGACTGGTCTTACATTCAAGAACTGGACTATGAACAACTTCCATTTAAATGCAGGTATTTCCATGGCTATGGTCACTTCACCCGACATTGCAAAAAGAAAGTCGAGGAGGAGGTAGAAATCTTAAAAGGATACCAATAGACACAGGTCCAGAAAGCAACCCCACCAAAACACAACAATATATCCAAAGGGAAAGGGACGTCAAAGGGATTTGGCACCCCCTCGGTAGGGAATGCCCTAGGCGAAGGGAGTTCAACCCTCCCAATCCCAGAGGCTTCCAAAAATCCCTTCGAAATCCTCAACGACCCCCCAGAAATCTTGGACCCAATGATCGAGGATGATCTACATTTTATGAGCAAAACGAAATGAATACAGATTATTAACAGGTGCTTAACACAAAATAACAGAGATACAGTAAAACTGGTTTTCTATTCAATAAAGAAATAAGCTGGAAACTTTAAAATGCATCGAAAACAAGCTTGCTGGAATGGTGGCGACTTATCTCTGAGAAGAGATGTGATGGCTGCATTCATTCGCAAGAAGATCATTACAATGAGGCTCTGAAGGCCTTTTTACAATAAACAAGAATGCCAAAAAATCCTAGACATCCAAAAACCTAACCTTAGGAGATGAAGCGCCAAAAGTCACGTGGGACTCGTTTGGGTAAGTAAATACATCAACTTCCCATGGTCGTACTTTTGCATACGATCTCCATTTTAGGCGTATGATAGCCCATTGGAAAGATCTATACGAAGACTACAACAGTTGCACAAAATTTCATGATGAAATTTTCCAATCACAAAATTTTGGGGTATGTTGCGGTCGCAAAATTTCAAAATTTCATCATGAAATTTTGTGACCGCAACATACTCCAAAAAACGTCGTTTAGGGCCTCAAAATGGCTCCAGAAGTTCATGACCCAAAAAATTGCTAAAAATAGTAAATTATCAAAATTGCTAGAAAGTTGTTTTGAGCCAGCTGGAAAAAGTGGGTGGCCATTGATATCCATCTAGATCAATCCTCCCTCCTTAGGAAGCAATGGTCTCCATTGCGTTGAGTTCCCCCATCAGATGAGGAAATTTCTGCTGAATTTGGCCCCGGGTGAGCCACTTGCCTTGGTGCAGGAGCTGCCTTGCTTTGACGACTTGATAAAGCTGGATCCTTTGTTGTCTAGTTCCCTTGATCTGTGTGTCCACAATCTGATCACTGGATGCCTATTGTATGCAGTTGGGGTTGAGCTCTGTTGGTGTCAGTTGTTCTGCTACGTCTGACGTGTCCAATAATGGTGGGAAATAAGGTCGAAGGAGGTCCACGTTGAACACTAGGTGCAAGCCAAGAAAAGGAGGAATGTTGAGCTCAAAAGCATTATCCCCCATGGCCTTGGTGATAGTGTATGACCCATAATGGAGTGGGCGAAGCTTTCGATGGGGTCCTGTAAGGCGTTCTTTCTGCAAGCGCAACCAAACTTTGTCGCCCACCTGAAACTTATGTGGCACCCGATGTTGATCATGACGTCGTTTGTACTTGTCATTAGACTTCTGTAGGATATCCTGAACCTGTTGGCGGATGTGCTGGATCTGCTCAATGAACCGGGTGGCTTTGTCAGCTTCAGTTGGAGCAGGAGATGAGTCGGTCGAGGTGACCGCAAGGGGAAGTGCAACATCTATGGGACCCAGTGGTTGGAATCCCAACCCCACCTGAAAGGGGCTGTGGGCGGTTGAGCTATGCAGGGCTCGGTTGTAGCTATGTTGGACATAGAGAAGGCTCTCATCCCATGTGCGGGGGTGCTTTGAATTATACATGCGAAGGATATGCACAATCATTCGATTTACAACCTCGGTTTGGCCATCTGTCTGGGGTGGAAGGCCGTGGATTTGGTGAGGTTGGTGTCCAACAATGACCAGAGGCTCAACCAGAATGTGCTGAGAAATCAACTATCCCAATCTGAGACAATGGTTTGTGGGATTCCAAAATATACCCAGACTCATTCAAAGAAGAGCTTGGCGGTGGCCTCTGTTGTGATGCTCTTCTTGGAGGCAACCAGAATCGCCATCTTAGAAAAGCGATCAACAACCACAAAAACACAGTCATTTCCTCGCTTTGTGGACTGGAGGCCCGACATGTAGTCCATTAAGATGGATTCCCATGGCCTGTCAGGAGTAGGAAGAGGGGTGTACATGCCCTATTTCTTAGTGATTAGTTTGGCAATAGCGCAGGCAATGTAGGACCTGATATACTTGTTGACCTCCTGTCGAAGTTTCGGCCAGTAGAAATGTTTCTGTAGCATTGCCACTGTCTTTTCGACACCAAAGTGTCCTGCCACCCGACTGTAATGGGCTTCCCAGATCAGCTTCACTCGCTCGCTTGCTGGAACACAGATATGGCCCAGACGACACAACAACCCATCCTGAAGATGGAAATTATCGACAACTGCATTTGCACCCAACATTTGGTAGGTGGTGGTGAAGTCAGGGTCTGTCTCATAGAGTTGGGGCCATCCAGAGGTCTCATGGCCGCAAGAGTCTAGAACCGTGGTGAGTGTCGCGACTGGTGGTCTGCTGAGGCAATCAATGACGCGATTGGTGCTTCTTGTTTTATACTTGATGTTGAGGTGGAATTGCTGCAAGTATGTGGACGACTTTTGATGGAGGTCATTTTGCAATTTTCCCTGTGTCTGCATGAACTACAGTGGCTTATGATCAGTGTGGATGACTGTCTCTTTCCCAAGAATGTAATGTCTCCATTGGCAACAAGTTGGCACAATGGACTACATTTCTTTGTCGTAAGTAGGGTACTTACGGATAGTATCTGACAGTGTCTCACTATGATAGGCCACGGGGTGGATGTGTTGAGTGAGAACGATGCCCACAACATAGTTTGAAGCATCTGTCTCGATCTCAAAGGGATGTTGAAGGTCTGGTAGTGAAAGTACTGGAGATGAACACAAGCGCTGCTTCAAATCATCGAATGCTTGTTGTTGGGACCGGCCCCACGCAAATTTCGCCTTACCACCACCCCTGTTTATTTGGCTGAGGGCCCATGCAATATGGGAGAATCCCAGCACGAACCTGCGGTAGAAATTGGCAAGGCCCAAGAATCTCTGAAGCTTAGTGAGTGTGGTTGGGGCTGGCTAGTCACGGATGACTTGGATCTTGGCTGGATCCACATGTACGCCATGTTGATCAATGATGTAGCTCAGGTAATGGATCCTGTCCATGCCGAAGGAGAATTTTTCCAAGTTGGCGTATAGCTTGTGCTGTCGCAGGGTGTGCAGAACCTATTGAATATGCTGCAAGTGTTTGGCCCAAATCTTGCTGTAAATTAGAATGTCATATTGATACACCACTACAAAAGTATTGGTGAATGATCACAGGATATCGTCCATCATCCTCATGAAAGTGGCTGGAGCATTTGTCAAACTAAAGGGCATGACCAATCTTTCAAAAAGGCCTTCCTTTGACTTGAAGGCGGTCTTCCGTACATCTGTCTGTTCTATCAAGACCTGGTGGTAGCTAGACTTCAGATCAATCTTACTGAAGTATTTGGCCCCCGTAAGTTGATCAAGGAGGTCGTCGATTCAAGGAATCAGGTACCGATTTCTGACTGTGATTTTATTCAGAGCCCGGTAATGAATACAGAGTCGCCATGTTCCATCTTTCTTCTATACGAGCACGATTGGGCTCCCACAAGGTGATGAGTTGGGAAGGATGTGCCCCTTGTGGAGCAGTTCTTAGATCTGTCACTTGATCTCCTCATTCTCTAACAAAGAGTGACGATAGACTAGGCCATTAGGCAATGGTGCTCCGGGGGTCAGATTGATGGGTTGCTTGACCTGGCAGTGCAGGGGTACCCCTGTAGGTGAGGAGAAGATATCCGAGTATTCTTCCACGACCTTATCTACTTGCTTCTGCTGTGTGGAGAGGTCGGCTATAGAGACCCTAGATGTGGCTGTGATCTTTCGCTTATTCTGAGAGCGAATCACGAAGAAGACAAACTTCCCCGTCTGAGAGATGACCTTCCTGCATTGCTTAGCAGAGATCAAGGAAATAACACTAGGTGGGACTGCCTCGGGTATCCTGTACAATTTCCTGTTCAAAGTAATAATAACACTACGAGGCCTAGACTCATATACAACATGACGTTTTCATAAATAAGGTTGGCCCAAAAGAACATCACAAACTTCGAGAGGAGCAACATCACACAATACCTCATCTTTGAAGGGCTTGATGCCATATAATAGTCAGCACTATTGGCTGATGCAGAGATCGCTTCCTTGGTGAAGCCATCCAATGGTGTAGGGTTGTGGGTGCGGCGTTGTTGGTAGGGCCATCCGCTTGACAACCTCTGCTGAGATGAGGTTCTTCTGGCTACCACTATCAACGATGAAGTGCAGCGGGGTGCTTTTTACCCACATCTGTGAATGGAAGAGGTGCTCTCCTTTTTCTGGCTCATCTAGTTCACCGGGCTAGAGCTTGGTGGTAGAAACGGTGGCACTAGGTTCCGTGTCAATGATCCATCTTCCCCTTTCTAGTTCTGGCTTAGATTCAGAATCCACATCTGATTCAGAGGCTTTCACTTCGGCCACGAACGACTGCTTTGAGCAGCAGTCAACAATGTTATGCCAAGGGCTCTTATGGAAGTCGCACCACTTCACATTATCTTTCTTTGTCTTTACGGTGTTCTTCTTTGCTTGCAGCTTGGACTGGTTGTCTTGATACTGTCCATCTTTGCTTTGTCCTTTGTTCTATGGGTTGGGGCTACCCTTTCCCGGCTTTTGTTGTGAGGGGTTCCCAGGCCCAAATATCCATGTCTTTTGTTTGAGCTTCTGCTCGATTTTGACGACATATTTGTAGGCCGCGCCCAAGGATGAGATGTCCAAAAATTCCATTCCGGTCTGGATGTATCTATGCAGAGCGTCGCAATACTTGAGCACCAGATGTCGCTTTGAATCTTTGATACCCAGCTTGGTGCGCAAGGTATGGAAGATATTTGTGAAATCTGGCACTACTTGGTCTCTTTCTTGACGCAGTGTGGTCCATTTGGTATACAGGTCATCATAGCTTCCGACATGGTAGTATTGTTCCTTAATAGCATCCCTGAAGGATTCCTAGGTGGTGATGACTGAAAATAATGAGGGTTCCTCTGTTTCCTTTTGCTCACAAAACATTTCCCACCAATCTTTGATATGGGGAATGGCTCTTAGGAGTGCAAAAGTAATCTTTTCTCTATTCAAAAAGTTATGGACAAAAAAATAGCCTTCTAGTAGATTCAACCACTTGTCTACAACATATGCGTCTATATGACCTTCAAATATAGGAATATCGAAGTTTATTTGTACCTTGAAGGGGGCGGTGCCTCCGTTCGAAGAAGATGTGTCGCTTGTTGGTAGCCGCCGAAGGATTTGCGTGAAACTATCCATCATCTCGTTCATCTGTTGCGTGAGGGATTCCTCAATCAACAGTTTGAAAGGATCTAATGTCCCATCATCTTTCTTTTCTCCTGCCATGAGACATCGCTTGGGCATGTGAGAGTTTTTGTCCTCAAGAGAAACAAGCTCGAGACCCAAGTCTTTGTACTCCGACCTCGTTGGGGACATGCATTAAGACGACAAGGAGCAGACCGCTATGATACCACTATTCCAGATTTTATGAGCAGAACAAAATGAATACAGATTATTAACAGGTGCTTAACACAAAATAACAAAGATACAATAAAATTGATTTTCTATTCAATAAAGAAATAAGCTGGAAACTGTAAAATGCAGCGGAAACAAGCTTGTTGGAATGGTGGCGGCTTATTTATGAGAAGAGATGTGACGACTGTGCTCATTCGCAAGAAGATCATTACAATGAGGCTCTGAAGGCCTTTTTACAATAAACAAGAATGCCAAAAAACATTAGACATCCAAAAACCTAACCCTAGGAGATAAAGCGCCAAAAGTCATGTGGGCCCCATTTGGGTAAGTCAATACATCAACTTCCCGGGGTTGTAACTTTTGCATACGATCTTCGTTTTAGGCGTATGATAGCCCATTGGAAAGATTTATCCAAGGACTACAACAATTGCACAAAATTTCATGATGAAATTATGCAACTGCAAAATTTTGGGGTATGTTGCGGTCGAAAAATTTCATCATTTGGGGTATGTTGCGGTCGCAGAATTTCATCATTCACAGAATTTCAATTTCATGATGAAATTATGTGACCGCAACATACCCCAAAAAACGTCGTTTAGGGCCTCAAAACGGCTCCGAAAGTTCAGGACCCGAAAAACTGCTAAAAATAGTAAATTATCAAAATTGCTAGAAAGATGTTTTGAGCCAGCTGGAAAAGGTGGGTGGCCATCGATATCCACCTGGATCAATCCTCCCTCCTTAGGAAGCAATAGTCTCCATTGCGTTGAGTTCCCCCATCAGATGAGGAAATTTCTGCTGAATTTGGCCCCGGGTGAGCCACTTGCCTTGGTGCAGGAGCTGCCCTGCTTTGACAACTCGATAAAGCAGGATCCTTTGTTGTCGAGTTCCCTTGATCTGTGTGTCCACAATCTGATCACTAGATGCCCGTTGTATGCAGTCGGGGTTGAGCTATGTTGGTGTCAGTTGTTCTGCTACGTCTGACGTGTCCAATAATGGTGGGAAATAAGGCCGAAGGAGGTCCACGTTGAACACTGGGTGCAGGCCAAGGAAAGGAGGAATGTTGAGATCAAAATCATTATCCCCCACGACCTTTGTGATAGTGTACGACCCATAATAGAGTGGGCGAAGCTTCCGATGGGGTCCTGTAAGGCGTTCTTTCTGCAAGTGCAACCAAACTTTGTCGCCCAACTGAAACTTATGTGGCACCCGATGTTGATCATTGCGTTGTTTGTACTTGTCATTGGACTTCTGTAGGATATCTTGAACCTGTTGGCAGATGTGTTGGATCCGCTCAATGAATCAGGTGGCTTTGTCAGCTTTAGTTGGAGCAGGAGATGAGTCAGTCAAGGTGACCGCAAGGGGAAGTGCAACATCTATGGGACCCAATGGTTGGAATCCCAACCCCACCTGAAAGGGGTTGTGGCTGGTTGAGCTATGTAGGGCTCGGTTGTAGCTATGTTGGACATAGGGAAGGCTCTTATCCCATGTGCGGGGGTGATTTGAATTATACATGCGAAGGATATGCACAATCATTCGATTTACAACCTCGATTTGGCCATCTGTCTACGGGTGGAAGGCTGTGGACTTGGTGAGCTTGGTGTCCAGCAATGACCAGAGGCTCGACCAGAATGTGGTGAGAAATCGACTATCCCAATCTGAGACAATGGTTTGTGGGATTCCAAAATGTACCCAGACTCGTTTAAAGAAGAGCTTGGTGGTGGCCTCTGCTGTGATGCTCTTCTTGCAGGCAACCATAATCACCATCTTAGAAAAGCGACCAACAACCACAAAAACACAGTCATTTCCCCGCTTTGTGGACGGGAGGCACGACATGTAGTCCATTGAGATGGATTTCCATGGCCTGTCAGGAGTAGGAAGAGGGGTGTACAGGCCCTGTTTTTTATTGGTTGGTTTGGCAATAGCGCAGGCAGTGCAGGACTTGATATACTTGTTGACCTCCTGTCGAAGTTTCGGCCAGTAGAAATGTTTCTGTAGAATCACCACTGTAGTTTCGACACCGAAGTGTCCTGCCACTCAACTGTAGTGGGCTTCCTAGATTAGCTTCGCTCGCTCGCTTGCTGGAACATAGATATGGCCCATATAACACAACAACGCATCCTAAAGATGGAATTTATCGACAACTGCGTTTGCACCCAACATTTGGTAGTTGGTGGCGAAGTCAGGGTCTGTCTCATAGAGTTGGGGCCATCCAGAGGTCTCATGGCCGTAAGAGTCTAGCATCGTGGTGAGTGTCGTGACTGGTGGTCTACTGAGGCAATCAACGACGCGATTGGTGCTTCTTATTTTATACTTGATGTTGAGGTGGAATCGCTGCAAGTATGTGGACCACTTTTGATGGCGATCATTCTGCAATTTTCCCTGTGTCTGCATTAACTGCAGTGGCTTATGATTAATGTGGATGACTGTCTCATTCCCAAGAATGTAATGTCTCCATTAGCGACAGGCTTGCACAATGGAGTACATTTCTTTGTCGTAAGTAGGGTACTTACGAACAATATCTGACAGTGTCTCACTATGATAGGCCACGGGGTGGCCGTGTTGAGTGGGAACGACGCCCACATCATAGTCTGAAGCATCTGTCTCGATCTCAAAGGGATGTTGTAGGTATGGTAGTGAAAGTACCGGGGCTGAGCACAAGCGCTGCTTGAAATCATCGAACGCTTGTTGTTGGGACCGACCCCACACAAATTTCGCCTTACCACCACCCTTGTTTATTTGGCTAAGGGCGCATGCAATATGGGAGAATCCCAACACCAACCTGCAGTAGAAATTGGCAAGGCCCAAGAAACTCTGAAGCTTAGTGAGTGTGGTTGGGGCTGGCCAGTCACAGATGACTTGGATCTTGGCTGGATCCACATGTACGCCATGTTGTTCAATAATGTAGCCCAGGTAATGAACCTTGTCCATGCCGAAGGAGAATTTTTCCAAGTTGGTGTATAGCTTGTGCTGCCACATGGTGTGCATAACCTGTTGAATATGCTGCAAGTGTTCGGCCCAAGTCTTGCTGTAAATTAGAATGTCATCCAGATACACCACTACAAAAGTATTGGTGAATGGTCGTAGGATATCATCCATCATCCTCATGAAAGTGGCTGGAGAATTTGTCAAACCAAAGGGCATGACCAACCATTCAAAAAGGCCTTCCTTTGA
>ML856313.1:0-18162 GCA_009831015.1 Picea engelmannii
TTGTTGCTCTGTAACCCTACTTGTTATTCTTATATTAGGATCTATAAGTTTTAAATTCCAATATGTAAAATGTAAAAGTTTTTTTTTCTAAGAATTACATCGCTAAGGCTAGAAGAATATGGGAAGTTCAACTGTAATATGAAGATATGAGATATTCAAGACCTATATTGCACATCCTTATAAATATAATGATAATTCGAAGAAATCTAGTCTGATTAGAATAATAATAAAAAACTTATTGCGGAACTGATAATCCATTAAAATATTTAAAGGTAGATCCAACCCATAATGTAAGTATGCAATGTTATATGAAGGTTCATTACAGAGTGACTGAAGGACATGGTTAACGCTTCCATCCCAACGCACACCATGCCCATGGCACCCGCCAATGGGGATGAAACAATCACACGATAACTATTTTTAGCAAACACAATATCCACATTTTTCAGATTTTATTCAAAATGGAGAATGAACACAAACTGGTGCAGTAGGTTCCCCTTTGTACCTAGGAGGATTTCTCATCTAATAATTACAAGTTCGCATAAGGGTATGCCTCCTATCAATTTCAAAGTAGTCAATTGGATTAGAATCATAGAAATTTACAGGAAACTTCCCTTCGTCTGCAATGCTCCAGGCGCAACCATGACTTGGTTTTAATTAGTAAACCCATGAACCTGTAAATATGCCCAAGAACGCCATTCATCTCCCCCCCCTTGCAATGTATTTAACAATTAAAAAACGTTACTGTGTGTTACCCTTGAACCAAGGATGATGGAAGATTAAGCTAATTTCCAGCGGAAACGGTTAAAATAAAAAAATGAGGGTACAAAGCCTCCAGGATAGAGATTTGATGACAATCACCAATGTATTGTATGCATGCAGCAAAATCCAAGTAGGTAAGAGAAACGTTTTAGAGCCACCATGATTTACCGAGAGCAAGGAAACTAGTTTTGAAAGAGAAGTGTTCGAAAAATCGATACAGAAGTGAGGTTTGTGGTTGTAACTAATGTACAAGACTTACAATGGATTATGAACAAGAAAATTGAAACCTGTAGAGACTGAGGAAAGTTTCAATTATTTTTGGTGATCTATAAGTCCAAGCCACACAAACTCCTTCCAGAAGGTCCTATCATTACACTAGAGTTTACAAGGGACTCCAATTTTGTTTTGGGAAAACATGAATAATTGAAAATACTAACCTGCAAATAAGAGGCAGTGATCAAGAATATTTGGCCTTAGAAAATAAATATTTAAAGGAAGTATTTTAATTGTTTAACAACCCCAAAAATGAATTTCTCAATAGCAACGAACAAGTAGAACAATGGATTTGCAAGGTAGACAACGAACCGAGGTTCCAAGTGTTGGAGTTACTTCACACACACCTAGGATTTATTTTTCCTAAGGTTTTTCCTTATTTATTAGTCATAATTAGTCATTATCCAGTCTCCTATATTTTAGGGGAGAATATTCCACCTGGAGAATATTCTCTTTTTGTTGACACTTTAGTTTGACTAGTTGAGTTTAGTTTAGTTGTTGCATTGGTTTTGTCACCATGAAACATTGGGATCATCACCAGCTAATGTGCAATTTCCTTGGGATCATCACTAGACTAGAGCATTACCCTTATTTCCCTGAGTTAACTCCTCACTACTCTCTGTTCATTTAGTTAACTGAAGACTAGTTGACTAGTTAACTCAGCTAGGTGGCAGTTCACTCACGTAACTGCCTGAGAGACTAGACTAGGTGGAAGTTTACTCACGTAACTTTTGGTGTGTTTCCAGATGACTCTAGACCACCACTATGGCTCATTAGTTACTCATGTATCCTATATCTATTGTAAATTATTCACTCTTTGAGTGTGGAATACGGTTAATGAAAATTCTCCCATTCTTTCTCTTCTTCTTCTTCTTTCTCAATTTCTCTCTACAAATGTGTGTAGTATTTTCTAGATAGATCAATTATGTGCAAGTTCAACACATTTACATGGTATCAGAGCCAACAGACTGCTAAGCAAAAACTACACCAAATTATTTTTGCAGATACTGAAGATTGAAGAACGCAGAAAAGATGGAATATATGTTTTACTCACCGATAATAATTCTCACGCATCATAACTATTTGGAGTGGAAGAAAAAGATTCTACTGCTTCTCAGAAGTAGAGGCTTAAACCAAATAACCATGGTAATGGAAGTAGAGCCTAATTCCGCCGATGAGAAAAATGACTTTCTCAATAGACAAGATATGTCCATAGGATTTATCTTCTTGTCTATTTCTCCAGAAATTATCCACCAAGTATATGATGACTGACAAGAATAAACTCCAAATGAATTATGGACCAGATTGGAGGTTCTATTTGGGAATAAATAAGATTGTGAAGATTTCATGCAGGAGGTTGAACAGATAGAGCCAGAAGATAAGTCATCAGAAGATCAAGCCTCTTATTATGAAGAGCCTTCTACAAAGGTATTTGCACAAAATTTTATCCCATTAATTGAAGATGATGTCTACTCCATTTCAGATTTATTTTCTAAATTTCACGTGGAAGATACATGGCATGCATTTCACGGGTCACATGCATAGACTTTTCCATGCGCAATGGATGCATCTCACAAGACAAAAAGGGAGCTGTGCACATCAGAATCAATTATGATATTTTATTATCACAATTTACAGAAACAAATTGGATATTTGAATTACTCTCGCGAAAATATCCAATTTCAAAAAACAAAATCGTCTGAAACGGAGTCTGGAAAGTGAAGTTATGATCTTTTTAAAATCAACAAAATTTTAGCATTTTTCTGGAAACGACCGCACGGTTTTCAAAATTTCATCCAAACTTTATTTGGATATTGTTCATTATAAGAAGATAAAGTGGATATGATTGGAAATCTCAATGGTGCATATACTTCATCATATCCATGTAGACATCTACATCTTCAAGAAAATCGTCAACGAGCACAAACTTGCACAATTGCGAGGTCTTCTTGGAGTGAAGGACATGGTTGCTTAGCAACTGCTTTTTGTTCCTTCTCATATTTTTTACTTTTATTTTATGCATTGTAATTTGAGGGGGGGTTTTTCCCATGAGGTTTTTCCTCTTTCCTCGTTTATTTCAGTGTATCTTTTGTATTTGGGTACCTAACATGGCCTTGTTGTCGGGACCCATTCTTTATTTTCACCATAGTGATGTTCAGGAGGGGTGTTGGAGTTACTTCACACACACCTAGGGTTTTTTTTTCCTAAGGTTTTTCCTTATTTATTAGTCATAATTAGTGATTATCCAGTCTCTTATATTTTAGGGGAGAATATTCCACCTGGATAATTTTCTCTTTCTGTTGACACTTTAGTTTGACTAGTTGAGTTGAGTTTAGTTGTTGCATTGGTTTTGTCACCATGCAACATTGGGATCATCACCAACTAATGCGCACTTTCCTTGGGATTATCACTAGACTGGCGCATTACCCTTGTTTCCCTGAGTTAACTCCTCACTACTCTCTGTTCAGTCAATTAACTGAAGACTAGTTGACTAGTTAACTCAGCTAGGTGGCAGTTCACTCCCGTAACTACCTGAGAGACTAGAATAGGTGGAATTTTACTCCCATAACTGTTGGTGTGTTTCCAGATAACTCTAGACCACCACTATGACTCATTATTTACTCATGTATCCTATATCTATTGTAAATTATTCACTCTTTGAGTGTGGAATATGGTTAATGAAAATTCTTCCATTCTTTCTCTCCTTCTTCTTCTTTCTCAATTTCTCTCTGCAAATGTGTGTAGTATTTTCTAGCTAGATCTATTCTATGTAGGTTCAACACATTTACACCAAGACTTAGTTGAGAAAAAAATGGGCATCACATTCCATAATCCTTTGATTACTCCAATCCATCAAGAAGTTGTCAAATCAATAACAAAAATCCATTATAACTTGTAGCAGTCGTTGAACCATACATACCATACAAAATTAATACACTGCAAAACTCAATAATATTACCGTAACTGGAGATGAAGGTGAACCTGGAGAATATCTTCAACAACTGGTGGCCCTTCTAATCTCCCACTTTCTAATCGATGAGACTTCATCAGTACCTCCCAACCAACGCTAGGGGTAATCTTCTTCCTCCTTAGCCCCCCAAGCTGCAAAGGGGCCACGCACAACCACAACTAGATGTTATGATGGAAAAACTCTCTATGGCTAGGGTAAACCACAACATACGGAAATGATTGCAGAAATCAACTCTATCTCAAAAACATGCTACATAAACCAATATGCAAGCGAGATAAGAAAGAGGCCTACCTTGTCCAGATGTTCGATGAATTCCACCATTGAGAACTTTGACCCAAAGCTATATACCTGCAACATGTTCTCAAGAAACAAGCAAAGCAAGCATGTGGTGATAATATAAAAGGTTAGCACATTAGATAGCATAATCCATTAATATACATAACAAATATGCCCATAGATAATAACTCATATATTTGTAAGATATCAATTGGATGGGAAAAGAGTATTTCTATTAATAAATGATCAACATAAGTGAAAATATTACAAAATTATTTGTCTGAATAGTTCGGAACCGAGAAACTAAGTTCCTTCTAGCTGGGCCTCCACCACTTCAATCCTCCACCAAAGGCAAGCTCATAAGAGAGAAACAATGAGGTTCTCAATCAATAGGGGAAGAGCTTGGGGGCTAAACACTGTGTTCAGACTTAAAGGAAAAATGGATGTAGACTCAATATGAAGTAAATAATTTCTCCAAGGTAACTTTGCTCTCAAAGTTGAATTCTTTTCTCCTTTTCCATAGCTCGGAATTGTCCCATTTATAACCTTCAAAATGGAATTGAAGGGCCGAGTCAGAATGTTTCTAGTATGTGGAAGTGCAAGGATCATAGATCTCCTGTCCTGACATGGAAACCCGACATTAATTTTCATTTTTTGGCACAAATCCCGATGTACACAGGCTGAAGTGGAGCATCCTATGTATACACATGTTGTATAGTGTGCAAGATGCATACATGTGGAAAAACATGTATTTTTGGCTCTGGGTTTTACAAACAGGGATGATAAGTGTGCATAGGGAAATGGGAAAAGGCCCTCTGGGCAAGATGGAATAGGGTGAGGCAAATATTGTTATTACAAATTCCCCCTAATGTGTGAGGTCATAAGAGTATATGCGATGACTGAAATACATTATAAACAACCCAGAAGTGGATGGTAGGGGACCATCTAGACGAACTAGTTTCTCGTTACATTGTGTACTAACTTTGCATACATGGATGCCAATAAAATTACACTGTAGATCCATGTGAAAATATACCAAAGAATTGTTTATGGCCATGAATAGGAGAATATAAATGTGGTTACATGCCCATAGTTTTCATAGTCATGAGCAAGGCCCAGTAGAACTAGTCTCAAAGCCAATCTGAAGATATCTATATACCATAGAGTACAATCTAATCTCCCATGATCACTGGAGTCATATAGGTGTTGGTCCAATGAAAAGGGAGCAACAACTCAGGAAAGATGCAGCCACATAGTAATGTCTTCAAGTCTTCTACACAATCCGCCAAGGGTGCAAGTCTACATCATGTGAATAAAGGATTTGAGGTCAAGCACAATGAGACATCGTTTGATTACCAGTCATTGATGTATATCGTTAAAAAACATGAGACAACCTACTGATAATGAAAATAGTTGTCAAGGCACCGAGTATATTCTTACAAGTGTGAATAAAAGAGCTGGTGTCGAACACCTGAAGAATCCATCGATCAAGATTCATTGATGTATTCCCAATTGTCGATGGTGAGAGAGCCTTCCATTGATGAATGCAAGCCTCAAGGTACTCATAAGACTCTAGGTCCCGTTTCCAGAATAAATGGACTGAAGTCGATGGAATGAGACTCACTGAAAGGAGAAAATTAAGGCATCTCTCATTAATCAGCACAAGGTACAAAGAGGGAGCTTCATTATTTGGTGGAAATCAGACGAAGAACATGTTCACGAACCAATGACCTTGTGCGTCTTTCACATGTGCCAAGTGAAAGTAGTACACAAAAAAGATCCTTTGAATAAAAACCAATGATGAAAACTACTGACAAAGGCAAGGAAACCACCAATAAGGCTAATGGCATCCAAGACACTGCACAAATCCCAATGTGTGAATAGATGACTTGTCGTCGAACATAAGGGAAACCACCTAGTTAATGACCAATGATGAAATTTTGACTGTTGGGTTCAAGATTACTTACCAATGATGAAGTTAGGGCCAGGGTACATGATAGGACTACAATATCATGTGTTCTTAGACAAACTGAGGGTATGGCTGACATGCAAAGTCAAGAGTTCTGAGGAGTGGTCAAAACAAGTTGATAGACTTACTTTGAACAATAGCATGAGACATATGGAGGACTCTGGCAGCATAGACCCAATGATGAAACCATGAGATGCAGGAGGCACCAATGAAACTCTCTATAGGGACTAGAAGAGTAACCAGTTAGTAGAGAAGACTCTGTAATGAGATCGGCTTCCTAAGGCCATGCTAAACCCAAAATTATGGTGACAAGATGGACTCAATAAATTTGTGCTCTGTTCAAAGGCGATAGGACTACTTCCAATATGAGATAATACTCCCTTCCCATCCGTCTTTTTTTTGTTTGTTCATAGAAAAATGAATGCTATGATACAGAGGAGGAAACGAGTGTTGCAAGTAAGAAAAAATAGTTCTAGAAGTGTAACATACCTATGCTCAATGCAGAGAAATACATGCGGGAGATGGACACTCGGGGGAATGTTCCCTCGTAGGTATAGGGTGTCAAATTGCAAAGGATATAAACAAGGCTCTGCTTGGTTGAGGATGCACAACTACTGAGGAAAAAAATTTATAATGCAAAGAGAGAACTGACTAAAGGCTCAATACTGTTATTAGGGTCCTAACCCGCACATAGGTAGAACAATATATTCGGATGTAATAAAGGTCAATATTAATAAGGCCTTGAAATAAAATAGAATAAGTTGGATGTAAGAAGACCTAATAGAAGCTTCTGCTTCTAGAAGGATCTTCCTCTAGATGCTTCTTTTGATAGACATATTTAGTATAAATAGGAGTCGAGGGTATGAGAACCCTAGCTTGGATATTATTGTAATAGAGCTCTGCTCAACTGGAGGTTTCCTCCTCGAAGAGGCCCGTGAACATTGCTTTCCGAATCAAAGTGTTGTTTCTATTGTTATTCTTATATCATTTTAGTGATATTGTGGTGAATGTTCTGGTTATATTGTTTTTGTTCTTCCATTTCTAGCATTTTATTTATGTTCTGCATACTTTTTATATCTGGTATATTACAAGTGGTATTAGAGCAATTTCCTCGGCATAAAATGTGGGTTAATTTTTTTTTCAGGGTAGAGACATATTCTGGCGTCTTTAAGCCACATAGATATGTCCTTATGTGCATAAACCCGTGGTTGAGGGATTCATACACGCAGGAAATACAAGTGGTACTTAAGCACACATCTGTTGGCCACCCTTGTAACCCCTGTTGGTACCCCTTCGAGTGGTAGTGCATCAGACAACACCTGTGTATGGATCAACCTAGATTACCTGAAGCCCTCTTTAGATAAACCAATAGGCTGTCTGACTACTATAGTGTCACTGAGAACAACACTCGGGAAGATACTCTCTATTACCTGGGTAGTCGGGTAGTACAACTAAGGGTACGGTCTATCCTTCTTAGTTAGTGCCCTGAGATATTGGGCCGAGTACTACTGTTGGACCCCACACGTATATCAGAGAGCTATAGAGGGAAAACCCTTGTCTATAGAACCCTTGAATACCTAACCCTTGGGGAAAAAAACATAAACAAATTAAAACAGACAAGATCTATTGCCACGAAACTGTGTTCGGGTTGCCAAGTAAATACACATTTATTTCTAGTTAAGCATTTGGACATTTCCTCTCTGCAGTATTCTTTAGAACGGAGTATAAATCTACAGGTGTAAAAAAAATAAAAAATAAAAAAATCTGGAAATTGTTTCACCATTATTTGAGACCTATTCCATTGGATTCATCTCTTCGCTCTTATCACATTCATCCATATCATTTTTCGGCAAATTTTTTTATCTCGCCCGCCCCTTTTTAGTTCCCCAGTCCTCATGGCCCATACCCATAGCCAAGACTTGGAAGCTCGCTTCAACACCTTGCAATCTGGTCTCATCAAGACCCAACAAGAAGTGAAACAACTCAGTGCCAATGTTGCCTCCATCAATACAACCATGGAGTCCTCAATGGAGGAAATCAAACAAGACCTCACCACCCATCTTGAATATGTCTTTTCGGCACTCTACACCAAACTGCATATCCCTACAGATAACCCTTCCTCTTCCTCACCTCCACACACTAAAGGTGGCCATTCCTCTCATTCCCATAACTTTAAGAACCATCACTTTCAGCATGACCTACGCCTTCCGTGGGTGGATGTGAACAAATTTTATGGTTCGGACCCCACTAGTTGGGTAACCCAAATAGAACATTATTTCTCTTTATACGGCATTACAGATGACTTGGCCAAACTTTGGTATGGTGTTCTCCATATGGATCAAGAACGTTGGCAATGGTGGAAATGGAGAAAAACTTCTCGTCAAGGGTATATTTCTTGGACACACTTTGTGGAAGAGATTTATGAACGCTTTGACACTGAAACCAACCATTTGGGCCATTTGAAAAAGTTGAAACAATCAGGAACAGTGGAAGACTTTATAGCTGCCTTTGAGCACCTGGATTTTTGGACAGAGGGCATGTCTGATGCCTTTTTCCAAGAATGTTTTATCAGTGGCCTCAAGGATGAGATTCTGGCCCATGTCCTCATGGCTCAACCTTAGAGTTGGGTGGAGGCTACTAAAAAAGATAAAGAAGAACAACAGGTTGTATCTTCTCAAAATTGGAAAACCTCCTTTATCCCTCTCCCTAAACCAATAAATCCCACTACTCCCTCTGCTCCACTAAAGATCCAAAAATTGACCAGGGTTGAAATGGTTGAATGCCAACTCAAAGGCCTTTGTTATAATCGTGATGACAAATATCTCCTGGGCCACAAGTGTAAGGAACAAAAACTTTTTATGGCCATCTTCGAGGATATTTCGGAAGAGGATATTGAAACTCCCATTGTGTCTGAGTCACCTGAAACCCTCGACATAACCCCTCCCTCAGACCCTCCCGAAGTATAACCGGTCATTTCCATCAATTCCCTCACTGGCTTCTTCGCTCCCCAAACCCTCAAGCTAATTGGTTACATCAAGCATTAGAAGGTCATCATTCTAGTTGATAGTGGAAGCACCCATAATTTTATTCATCGCCGCATTCCCCAAGAAACTCATTCTACATCCATGCCGTCAATAATTTCCAAATCATGATTTCCAATGGTGGTTCCATGAAATGTGGAGAGCGTTGTGAAAATGTGTGTCTCCAAATTGGTGACTACCACCTGAAATCTCATATGTTTTCTATCGACATGGGCGATAGTGACATTGTGTTGGGTGCATATTGGCTAAGGACTTTGGGTCCCATTCTCATGGAATTTAAGGAATTAACCATGCAATTTGACCAAGAGGGCCACCAATATAAGTTCCAAGGCATCACCATCGGTTCTCCTGAGATCACTAGTTCCCATTGCATGGAAAAGATGCTCAAAAAGGGTCATTCTGGTGTTATTTCTCAACTCCATGCCATACAAGCAACAGAAACACCCTCGGTGCTGCAAGACCTCCAAGCCATCCTTTCTAAACATCAAGTGGTATTTTCCACTCCCCAGGGACTCCCTCCTTCACGTGGTGTTCATGATCATTCCATTCCCCTTGTACCCGTAATCCTTCCTCCCAATATCCCTCTGTATCGTCACCCCTTTTCCCAAAAAAATTAAATTGAGAAAATGGTCTGGAACTCCTTAATGAAGGCATTATCTACCCTAGTATGAGACCCTACTCTTCTCCTATGGTCATGGTCTCGAAGAAAGAAGGTTCTTGGCGAATGTGTCCTGACTTCTGTGCCCTCAACAAACTTACCATTAAAGACAAATTTCCCATTCCTATCATTGATGACCTCCTGGATGAACTGAGTGGCACCCAATTCTTTACTAAACTTGATCTTCGTTCGAGCTACCACTAGATATGTATGAAAGAGTCAAACATTCCCAAGACTTCCTTTAGAACTCATGAGGGCCACTATGAGTTTTTGTTCATGCCCTTTGGCTTGTGTAATGCCCCCTCCACCTTCCAAAGCCTCATGAATCATGTCTTCCATCCTTTTCTCCATCATTTTGTCTTAGTTTCTTTGATGATATCCTCATCTATAGCAAGACCTGGATAGAACATCTTGCTCATGTGGATTGAGTTCTCCATCTACTCTCTCAGCACCAAATTTTCCTAAAACAGTCTAAATGTGCTTTTGGCACCTCAAAAGTAGAGTACTTGGGTAATCTGGTGGGAAATGATGGCATTAGGGGTGAATCCTAAAAAGATTGAAGCTATGCAAGATTGGCCTCACCCAAAGACTTTCAAAATATTGCGTGGATTTCTGGGATTAACAGGTTATTATCGCAATTTTGTTAAGAATTACAGAAAGATTGCAACACCTCTCACCACTCTCCTAAAAAAGAACTCTTTCACTTGGACTCCAGCTACTGCCTAAGCTTTTCAAACCTTGAAGATGGCCATGTGCACCACTCCATTCCTGGCTCTTCCTGATTTCACAAATACCTTTGTCTTGGAATGTGATGTTTCAGAAAAATGAATTGGTGTTGTCCTTACGCAAGAGGGTCGGCCTTTATCCTTTACCAGCAAGCAACTATCTGAAAGAAATTTGGGAAAATCTATCTATGAAAATAAAATGTTGGATATTCTGCATGTCATTGATTTTTGGCACCCTTATCTGTTCAGGCAATGCTTCCAAATTAATACAGACCATCAAAGACTCAAGTATTTTTTGGAACAATGCATTTCCTGTCCGGAGCAACAAAAATGGGTAACTAAGCTATTTGGCTATGATTATGATATCATTTACAAGAAAGGAAAAGAAAATGTGGTTGCAGATGCACTTTCCCACAAATATGAAGATAAAGGATCCCTTTTTTCTTTTTCCTTCATTGCACCAGATTGGCTCCAAGATGTTCACCAGGAATGGCTACAAGATCCCAAAAGTTCGCAGTTCATACAAAAATTGCAGTCCAATGCTCCAGCTCCCCCAAGGTACTCCTGGCTCTATGATGAGCTTCAATACAAAGGTTGTTTGTATTTAAGTAAAAAATCAAAGCTTAAATCCATGGTACTTTCTGAGATTCAAGCTACACCGATAGCGGGGCACTCAGGGTTCACCAAAACCTATGATAGGGTCAAACATTGTTTTTTCTGGGATGGTATGAAACAGGACATTCGTACTTTTGTCACCGAATGTGATGTGTGTCAATGCAACAAGGGAGAAATAGTCAAATCTACAAGCACACTACAGCCGCTCTCGATTCCACCTTCTATTTGGAAGGACATCTCTATGGATTTTATTACAGGCTTACCCAAATCGGGAAATAAACCAATCATCATGGTGGTGGTTGATCACCTTTCCAAGTATACTCATTTATGCGTTCTTCAACACCCATTTACAACATCCACAGTGGCTCAAATTTTGATGGATCAGGTCTTCAAGCTTCATGGCATGCCACACTGTATTGTTTTTTATCGCGACCCAACTTTCACAAGCAATTTTTGGCAAGAACTGTTCAAGCTACAAGGCACCTAATTGCATCTCATTACAACTTATCATCCCCAGATTGATGGTCAAACAAAAGTTGTCAACAAGTGTTTGGAAACATATTTGAGGTGTTTTGCCTCAGAAAAAAAAAAATTAGTGGGCTCAATGGTTACCCCTAGCTGAATGGTGGTACAACACTTCATACCATATAGCTACACACATGACTCCTTTTTAAGCGGTATATGGACATAAGCCACCTTCAGTTCTCTCATACTTACCTGGTGTCTCGAAGGTCCAGGTGGTTGACCAAACACTTAAAGTTAAAGAGGCTATTCTCCATACCCTCAAAGAGAATTTGGTCATGGCACAGAATCACATGAATAAACAAGAAGATCAAGGTCCCTATGAACGTCAATTTGAAGAAGGGGATTAGGTGTTTCTTCACCTGCAACCTTACAAGCATAATTCCCTCAAGGCCGATCATTGTCAGAAGCTAGTGCCCAAATTTTATGGTCCTTATACAGTTGTCAAGTGTGTGGGACAGGTGGCATATCAGTTAGCTTTTCCCAGTAATTCGAAGCTACATCCTATTTTTCATGTTTCCTTCTTAAAGAAGGTGATTGGAACTAAGTTCCAAATTCAAGCCAACCTTCTCAAGTTAGCCGAAGAAGGATCCATTTGGCTACAACCACGATCATTTTTGGACCAACGTGAGTGTTTCCTGCATCATAGAACCATCAAGGAAGTGTTAATCCAGTGGAAATATACAACTCCAACAGATGCCACTTGGGAACCAGCTACCATTCTGCAACAATTTCCACATCTCAAGCCTTGAGGACAAGGTTGTTTTTAAGGGGAGGACATTTTATGGTCCTAACCCGCACATAGGTAGAACAATATATTTGGATGTAATAAAGGTCAATATTAATAAGGCCTTGCAATAAAATAAAATAAGTCAGATGTAAGAAGACCTAATAGAAGTTTTCGCTTCTAGAAGGATCTTCCTCTAGATGCTTCTTTTGATAGACATATTTAATATAAATAGGAGTCAAGGGTATGATAACCCTAGCTTGGATATTATTGTAATAGATCTCTGCTCAACTATAGGTTGCCCCCTCGAAGAGGCCCATGAACATTGCTTTCAGAATCAAAGTGTTATTTATATTGTTATTCTTATATCATTTCAGTGCTATTGTGGTGAATGTTCTGGTTATATTGTTGTTATTCTTCCATTTCTAGCATTTTATTTCTGTTCTACATACTTTTTATATCTGGTATATTACAACTACAAGCAAGGGCATGAGATGGAATCATAACTTAATGCCAAAAAATGTCCCTTTTTATGTCTTTTAGTCTACTTGGTGTGAAAAATGGATAAACTTGTGCCAAATAGACGTCTTTTCAAATCCAATTTACGAGTGTGAAAAAGACAAGTTCACTCAGCAATATTTTCACTTTTTGAAAAAAATTTGGAAAAGAGATTAACTAAGACTCATGACCTTTCAATTCCAATTTAACGAGTGTGAAAGGGATGAATCACTTGGCAATTTTTTCACATTTTTAGACGAGTCGGAAAATAACTTAAATCAGACTCATTGGGAGATTCTAGGTAGCAAGTCACAAGGGAGGCCAAGGCTCCTGTGCTAGACTTCTTTGAAATGTCAGTATCTTACGAATTGTCGACATAAGCTTGGGAAAACCCAAATCTCTCCAATTCAAGGAGGATAAAGCACTAATGGAGTATATAGTCTCCGTGATGGATCAGATAATGTCTCTTATCGGAAAAGACATAGGTGGGGGCATGGGATACCCTACAAGGCCATCCCAATCAAAGGGAACTTCCTTGGGACTTGGAGGGAGAGCACTCAGGGAGAGAATAAATATCTCTCATTCAGAGGGTGCAGGATCAGGAATGTTGATGACATGGTTGAAGGATGCATCACACTCCACAAGGAGAGTATGATTGACCAGAGATTGCACTCATACGACCACTTCTTCAATTCTAGGTTGAAGAGGATGAATGATAACAAGGATAGGGGACACATCACCCTCAACAATGGGGGTAAAGTCAGGAGAGGGTTGTGGTGGCATTACTGTCGTGTCAATAAAAGGAGAAACAGGGTGTGGGGAAGCCATAGATGCCTTAGAATTTGAAGGACCCCTCGGTGAGCCCCATGCTTCTGGTATCCCAACAGTAGCTGGACACAAATGAGTAAGGTGATCTCCTTCGCAAGTCCTGGAAATGAATTTAGGCTTATGTCTAAGGCGTCGAGGCTTCTCAATGCCCCCAACATCATTCACAACAGGTGGTGACATGCTTTCAATGAGATAGGCAGAGGAAAGAGAGTCACATCCTACATGATGTACAAATGTTGGAGATGTGACATTGATATGACTCGTGGCGACTAGAGTTGTTCCCCTAGCATGACTAGCAGCGACTGGGTATGGGTTGTCAACATGACTTGTAGAAGTTGTTGACCCATCTCTAACATGATCGACAGACGTTGGTGATGGAGCTCCAGTATGAATGGAAGTGACTGAACTAGTGGTGAGTTGTGGCATTTGATACCAAGGTCTAGGGAAAGATTGACTTTGAAACATTGCAGGCTAGGAAGGATCCTGGTTTACCCCCTGTCCATGTCTGAAAAGGTAGTATCCCCCACCTAACTGATTCGAAGAGGTGTGTATGGGAATCATCAATGAAGTCTATGAAGAGACAGAAGTATGATAAGGAATATTCGAGTGAGGATATATGTTTCCCCCTTGTGAAGGGGTTCCATAAAGAGGGTAACTCGAGCCGTAAAACTGATTCTCCCCGTATGAAATACCCGGGGATACATGAGGACCTGTCATGGGAAAAGTATTCAAAGGAACTGACATGGCAGACAAAGGATACATGGATGGGGTGTAATAAGTAGAATAGGCACCCATCTGAGTGTTATATCCTAACAGAGTGTAGCTAGGATTGGATACATAAGAGGGGAGGTTCCAACCTCCCGCGGTGAGATTTGGTTGAGGGATGTGACTCGTATTGGATGAAGACATAGGCATCAAAGCCATGGTTCCCCCAGATCCAATGATATGATTCATATAAGTGGACTAGGGAGATGATTGCATGGGTGAAGTCATATCAACAGGAACATGACTAAAAACCCAAGGTGCAGACTGAGTATCATAGTTCTGCATACCATTATGAAAAGAGGAAGGGTTCATCCCAATGAAATGAGTGGGCATCATGGGGTGGGTAGCGGTAAACAAGGGAGAAAAAGGAACTCCACTATCCATGATAATGAAACCTTAGTATGAGCTCTTAATGCCAACTAGTAATCAAAGAGCACACCAAAATTCAAATAGCCGATATGCATAAAAATGAGGTAAATTGGTTGAGTGGCCTCCCTCCCTAAAGAAGGTATGTCTCACCCAATAGGGGCCTGAGAATCCCTGCTAAATATTGGAGGTAATAGAATCACTTATAAGGGCCCTCGTGGGCTTAACAACCAGTTAGTCAGATCCCCCCGAAGAGGTAATCCTCCATAAAGGTTGTGTGTTGTCCGACCCTTATCTGACCCAGGGTACCTGCAGAATAACCACTGCAAGAAACTTATGTGGCACCTAAGTCAATAAACTAAGCAACCAATGTATAACCGATGCATAGGTGAGCAATCGTAAGTTAGGTCCACCGTATGGGAAGGGTATCAAAGCCCAAAACCTTTAAAGCACCGCCTATCATGGAGGTAAAGTCACTAGAAAGATCCCCAGACATGAATAGATCCCTAGAAATATCTCTGACACTAAGATGGTATCATGGGGATATCCCTTCAACCAACCTCATGTGACCTCATGATTAAATCCAGTGTGAACGGAACCTCCTGATATTACCAATTATACACTGGATTTCTCCACTCGTTTTCTCAGACACATATGTTGATTTAATTTCCTTGGAGAAGTTTACTCACAAAATCCTATTCCAAGGCACTAAATCCTAAGCTAGTTTGTGCACCTTAGAAAATAAAATCGTGACTAATAAGTTTTAAATTATAGTGTTAATTTTAGGGGCCATGATTACTCAAAAGGTATGGTAGTGAAACTCATGATGTTATGACTCTCCAAGAAAATTAAATATGAATATAATGCAAAGTCCTAACTTTAACTTTCAATGAATGATATGCTTTTGAAAAAAAAAATGCAATTTTCAATTTCAACTCTGAAATTATGAAGTAAAAATGCAATCTTTCACTAAATGCACTAAGCTAATGACAAGGACTGAAAAGACCAAAATGCCAAGCAATGAAAAATGCCTATTTTTTTTTTTTTTTTCAATATAATAAAGAGAAAATGCATGGACTGATAAGAAACTTGATATATAAATTCTACTATGTATAGAAAGAAATAGCTCAAGCAGAATACCAAGCAACAAAATACCCAACCCAATGTACAAGGACAATCAAAATGAAAAGGTGATGAGAAAGAATCTACCCAAAAATTCAACTCTAGATAGGTTTCCTATCATCCCAGAGACACTTAACAGGCACTACAGAGACCCAAGAAGGCTCAACAAACATCAAATCCCACCCAACAAACACTAGACCAAGAAAACAAGCAAGGAAAGTTGATGTGCGTGACTATTTAGGAAAACAGAGTGTATGTACGCATCTTGCAGAGGGACAACCTGCGTATATACGCGACTGTCAAGGAAAAAAGCGTGTATATGTTTCAAAACAAGGCCAGGCAAGGGAGAAAAGATGAAAACTCAGACCCATAGTGAACAGAAATTGTCAAGAAGTGATGCAATAAGAAACAAAAAGGAACGAGAGAATTGTAAGGATAAAAAGTACTCCAAACCCTTAGAAAAAAGATCAATCCCCAGTGGAGTTGCCAATTCTATTATGAGGGAAAAACTCTCTATGGCTAGGGTAAACCACAACAGATGAAAATAACTGTAGAAATCAACTCTATCCCAAAAACATGCTACATAAACCAATATGCAAGCGAGATAAGAAAGAGGCCTACCTCATCCAGATGTTCGATGAAGTCCACCATTGAGCACTTTGAGCCAAAGTTATATACCTACAACAAGTTCTCAACAAACAAGCAAAGAAAGCATGTGGTGATAATATAAAAGGTTAGCACATTAGATATCATAATCCATTAATATACATAACAAATACTCCCATGGATAATAACTCATATATTTGCAAGATATCAATTGCACGAGAAAACAATATTTCTATTAATAAATGATCAGAAAAAGTGAAAATAATACAGACTTTTGTGTCGTCACGGTTGGAACAGAGAAACTAAGTTCCTTCCAGCTGGGCCTCCACCACATCAATCCTCCACCAAAGGCAAGCTCATAAGAAAGAAACAATGAGGTTATCAATCAATAGGGGAAGATCTTGGGAGTTGAACACTATGTTCAAACTTAAAGAACAAAGGGATGCAAACTCAATATGAAGTAAACAATTTTTATAGAGTAAACTTTCCCTCAAAGTTAAATTCTTTTCTCCTTTTCGATAGCTTGGAATTGGCCCATTCATAGCCTTCAAAATGGAACTGAAGGGACGATTCATAACATTTCCAGTGTGTGGAAGGACAAGGATCATATATCTCCTGTTGTGACATGGAAACCTGACATTAAGTTTCATTTTCTAGAAAAAATCCTGATGTACGCTGGTTGTAGTGGATCAGCTTGTGTATACGCATTTTGTATAGTGTGCAAGATGCGTACATGTGGAAAAAATTGTATTTTTGGCTCCGGATTTTACAAACGGGGATGATAAGTCTGCATAGGGAAATGGAAAAAGTCCCTTTGGGCAAGATTGCATAGGGTGAGGCAAATCTTGTTGTAACACTAGAATCTCTAGCTCCTAGCTTGCCTCGCAAGGTCGAGCTACCACTCTCTTTTCTGAGATGGGTCTCCCAAATCTCACAAGTAAAATCAGTCAAAGAAAATACGGTAGCATAAATTTGCGCATACTATTCATGATCCATTCCTCTTCTTAGCCATTACTTTTATGGAGTTTTTCTTAGTGGCCCTTGCCATTTGCATGTTTAATTCACTTTATTAAAAATTAATTAGGAAATACTCCCCCCCATACACTTGTCACCCGATCCCTTAGCTGCACTAGAAATTCATTTATTTAATTTAATTTAATGTCTATTTCTCTCACCCATTCTAAAAGAACTCCTAAAAATGCTCCTTACTATCCCTGTATTCCCTCTATTTCATTTTTAAAGACTCACGCCTTTCTAAAACTTGTGTTTAATTTAGGAAAGTTCTTTAGTTAGCCTAGACTAGATTCCTTTCTATGCTTCCACATTCCTTTTAAGATTCATTTCCTTTCTTATCTTAGCTTACAATTTAGTATTTCTTGCACATAATCATATAATTAATCTTTAGATAAAATATTTATCTTTTAATTCTTAACTTGAT
>ML856314.1:0-10133 GCA_009831015.1 Picea engelmannii
AACATTACATTAAAATCCCACACCTTAGGATTTTATTTATTAAATCTGCATTGTTGCTAATTAATCCTCCTTAATTCAATATCCCATGTAATGGAATTTTTACTTAGTCTAATTTATTGTCCTGGTAAATATCAAGGGTTTACTTTACCTTGGGTGTATTAATTGTCAAATCTACCTCCTTACCATTTCCAATCTCCGGTATTCACCGGAGATATTATTAAAAATATTTTAAATAGTAATGCATGAGGGTAATATTTTAAATAATAGTGCACCTAGGTTTATTACATTAATTTATAATATATTTGCACCATCCCCTGAGCATATAACACATATACATGCACTTTCTAATCTCCATCACCCGATACTCTGGTAGAGATTTAATAACTTAAATTTATATTGGCCCTTGAGTGTATTACCATCACATGCACTCTTATTCTCAATACCCCAGTGTTTGATGGTGCGGTGGGGTTTAATAACTTAACTTTATGTTACATTGTGTTAGAAAAACAAGATTGTGGAGAAATAAAATAAAACAAATGTGGAAATAAAACAAAGAAGATACACACACAATAGAGACACATATATACGTGGTTCACCCAGTATGGTCTACATCCACCAGAGAAATTTCCAGGTCCTTCCTTATTATTATCCAACAAAATGAAGGGATACAACCTACAATGCACTTGTTAGAACTTCCTCTTCTTTCTCTCACAATATCCTCTCTCAAAATAAAATATTCACACACATACACAGATGAAATAAAATTCCCTCATAAAAGAGGATTTCCTTCTAGGGAAAAAATCCCTAAAATAACTTCTACCATTGAATCTGCGACCTTATAATGAACGGTTCAGATTAACTACAAAATTACAATATTTTACAAGGCAAATTTTCCCAAATTTTCACTTCAGGGGCACTAACCCCCCTGGCGAAAGTAATGGGGGGGAAATCCCCCCCACACCCCCCTGTTAGGAAATTGGGTCTAAGCATGATTGAAACAAACCTCTGAATCAAGAATATAATCAAGCTCCACAACCAACAATCTACCACTTGGAGACTGATAAAAAACAACTTCACTGCTATTGTACCTGCTAGAGTATGATCCATCTTATACTTGGAAAAAATTTCATCTTCACCTTCATGCTTGAAGGCCAACTGAAACTGAGCAAGAACGCAACTTCTCCATAGTTACTACCTTTGTTAACATGTCTGGAGGATTCTGGCTAGTATGTATCTTTTCCAACTTCAAATGTCCATATTCCAAGACAGATCATATGAAATGGTACTTGAGTTGTATATTCTTATTCTTCGAATGGAAGGCTAAGTTCTTTGCAAGATGAATGGAACTCTCATTTTCACAGTAGAACCTGTTATTCTCCTACTTCTTTCCCAATTTGTCCATAAACCTTTGTATCCAAATAATTTATTTACTATCCTCTATAGCAGAAACATACTCTGCTTATGTTGTTGAAAGTGAAACAACCTTTTGCAGTTTCAAAATCCAACTTACTATTGTTCCACCTACAGTGAAAACATACCATGTGGTGCTCCTCCTACTATCCTTATCACCTGTCATATCTGAATCAACATATCCCCGTAGAAAAATGTATGAACCTCCAAAACATAATGCATGAGTAGAAGTACCTCTCAAATAGCCGAGAATCCACTTTACTGCCTCCCAATGTTCTTTACCTGAATTGTTCATATACCTACTCACAACTCCCACTGCGTTTGCAATATCTGGTATTGTGAAAACCATCGCATACATCAAGCTACCAAGTGCTGATGAATACGGGACCATGGACATGTATTCTATCTCCTCTTGTTTCTTGGGACACATTTCCTTGGTTAATTTCAAATGACTGGTCAAAGGTGTATTAATTGGTTTTTCATTCTACATTCTAAACCTCTCTAACACCTTCTCTATGTACTCACCCTGAGACAATGTCAATTTGTGATTTTTCTTATCTCTTATTACTCTCATACCAAGGATTTTCTTTGCAACACCCAAATCCTTTATCACAAATGAATTAGATAATTTCTTCTTGACCACATTTATATCTTGTATGTTAGACCCTGCGACAAGTATGTCCTCTACATACAATAGAAAGATAATATAGATTCCATTTTCTATCCTTTAAAAATAAACACAGTGATCAGAATGACAACTACTATAATCTTGTTCAGTCATAAACTTGTCAAACTTCAAATACCAATTCCTTGGAGCTTTCTTTAGGCCATACAAGATTTTATTTAGCTTGCATACCAAATTCTCTCTCCCTTTGACCTCATACCCTTGTGGCTGATGCATAAATATCTTCATCCAAATCCCCATGGAGAAAAGTTGTTTTTACATCTAACTGTTCAATATCCAAATCTTCTACTACCACAAGACTTAAAATAGTCCTAATAGAAGTCATTTTAACAACATGAGAAAATATTTCATCAAAATATATACCTTTCTTTTATGAAAACCCCTTTACAACAAGTCTAGTCTTGTACCATTTTTTTTCTCCATCTTCTTCCTTCAACCTGTAAACCCATTTATTCTTCAATGCTCTTTTTCCTGCAGGAAACTTAACCAAGTCCCAATTCTGGTTATTTACCAAGGAATCCATTTCCTCTTTCATGCCTTGCTCCCACTTCCTTTTAGTGTCTACTTTCATTGCCTCTTCACAAATTTATGGTTCACTATAATCGATCAACAATAAATAATACAATGAAGGAGAGTATCGTTCAGGGGGTCTACTTAACCTGGTAGATATTATAACAACACCTGCAAGAGTTTGAGGTACTTGTTTCTTTTGTTGTTGTACATTTTGATTTTCTGGTACTTTTGGAATTTATTTTTCATTGATCTCATCAAGAACTGTGTATTCTAGTTTTTCTTTTTCCTATTTATTTCCCTACAAATGATCTTTGTACATGAAATTCTCATTGAATATGACATATATACTCCTAATTATTTTTCAATTTTCATAATCCCATAAGAGATAACCAAAATCATTAACACTTTATCCAATAAAGTTACACTTCTTGAATTTTTCCTCAAGATTTGTTCTATTTTCTTTATCAATATGGACAAATGCTTCACAACTGAAAGCCTTCAAAAAAGAATAGTTTTCCTTTTTACCTATCCATGCCTCCTATGGAATTACACCATCCAAAGAGATTGAATTTCCTTTGTTTATTAAATAAACAACAATATCTAGAGCATCTACCCATAACTGTAAGGAAACCCCAACGTGAAATCTCATACTCCTTGCACACTCCATGATTGTCTTGTTCATCCTTTCTGACACACCATTTTATTGTGGTGTTCCTGGAACTATTTTCTCTCTATGAATCCCATGGTATGAACATTAATCATCAAAATCCTTGCTGCAATATTCACCTCCATTTTTTGATATGAGATGCTTCAACCCTTTTCCTATCTCATTCTCAACCAAAGCATTCCATTTCTTAAAAGTATCAAAAACATCATATTTTTGTCGAATGCAATAAACCCAAGTTTTTCTAGTTACATCATCAATAAAAGTAACATAATAACGAGAGCCACCAAGAGATGATACATGAGTTGGTCCCCATACATATGTATGCACAAGCTATAACTTTTCATTCTTCTTTCCCTTTCCAACTCTAAGAAATCTGACTCTCTTTTGTTTTCCATAAATAGAGTGCTCATAGAAATCCAAATCAATTTGTTTAAGATATGGTAACAAATTTGTTTTGTGAAGTATTTCCATCCCCTTCTCACTCATGTGTCTAATCCTATGATACCACAATGTTGTATCCACTCTTGTAGAAGATAAATAGATAAAAGAGTCAGTATTACTAGTACATAAATACAATGTACCTACCCTCTCTCATTTTTCTATCACCAGTGATCCTTTGGTGACCTTCCACGCCTTATCTGTAAATATAGATATACAACCTTCACTTTCCAACTTCCCTATTGAAATAATATTTTTCCTTAGATATGGAACATGTCATACCTCTTTCAACAAACATTGGTTTCCATTCTTTTTCTTTCTTTGTACCTTATCCATTCCAACAATTTTTCATGGTGCATCATCACCCAAATGAACCTGTCCAAAATCACCTTGAACATAATCTAGAAAATTTTTCCTGTGGGGTGTGGCATGAAATGAAGCCCCTGAATATACTATTCCAAAATATTATCTATAGAAAGAATCAGAGAATCTTGTAACACATCACATGTTACATTTGCTCTTTGATTTTTTTCATATTGTCCATCTCTTTGTTTCTTTGGAGATTTGCAGTCTTTCTTTAGATGTCATTTTTTTCCAGAATTCCAGCACTCTGTCTTTCCCAATATGGATTTGGATCTTCCCTTCCTAGAATTATCATGGTTCCCTTATCCCTTTCCTATGTCCTTTTGTCTTCCCCTGTTCTCCATGGTTGACGCATTACCCAATGTCTCACATGTGCTTTTCCATCACATTTCCTCAATAAGGATACCACCAACAACATCATCAAATTTTAGAGTGTTTGAACTAGACACAAATTTACTTATAGCCATGACCAATCCATTCTAGATTTTTGGAAATGAGAACAGGATTAGAAGAGCCCTAACCTCGTCATCAAATTCCACTTTTATATAAATTAGGTGATTAGTAACCACATTAAATTCATTTAAATGATCTGCAACAGACCCACCTTCTGATATATTCATATTAAATAATTGCTTCATTAGAAATACCTTATTGGACGTCAAGGATTTTTTATACAGTTTATCCAATGTGTCCATCAGCTCCTTAGTTGTCTTTTCTTTTTAAATATTGAAAGCCATCGATGTTGCCAGGCTCAGTCATATCATTCCCAGTAACTTCCTGTCAAGAACCTCACATTCTTCGCCCTTCATGGTCTTAGACTTCTTTTCTATTCCGCCCAATGGTAGGAATAGATCCTTCTGATATAAATAATCTTCCATATGCATCTTCCATAACTAGTAGTTTTTTACATTAAATTTCTCGACCCTAAACTTTCCATCTTCCACCATTTCTCCCACTCAAACCAGGAACCCTCTTTTCCTACGAGTTACCTTTTACTCTGATACTAGTTGTTAGAAAAATAGGATCATGGAGCAATAAAATATAAAAACAAAATCTGAAATAAAACACAGAAGATACATAATACAATAGAGACATAGATATATGTGGTTCACCCAATCTGGGCTACATCCACTAGAGAAATTTCTAGGTCATTTCTTACTATTATCCATCAAAATGAAGGGATACAACCTATAGTGCACATGATGTGAATTCCTCTTCTTTCTTTCACAATCTCCTCTCTCATAATACAATATTCACACGCATACACAGCCACAATACAATTCCCTCATAAAATAGGGTTTCCTTCTAGGGAAAAAATCCATAAAATAACTTCTACCGTCAGAACTAGGACCTTATAATGAACGGTCCAGATTGACTATGAAATTACAACATTTTACAGGGCAATTTTTCCTAAATTTTTTCTTTGGAGTTGTTTCACCCAACTTCCCTACCATGGGGGGCTACAAAAATTTTCGTCGCCCCCACTGGACCCCCCTGGAAACAATAGTGAGGGGAGGGAATCCCCCACACACACCCCGTAAGGAAATGGGGTCCAAGCGTGACTGAAACAAACCTCTGAATCAAGAAGATAATGAGGCTCCACAACCAACACATCGATCGTGGTATATTTCTCATCACACACGTCTTTAACCTCTCCATATATCAATATTTGGTACTCTGATGGGGGATTAATAATAATATTTTATTTAAAGGTTTTATTTTATAATATCGGCCCAGGCAGATCACGTGGTATGCATGCTTTCACATTTTAATATTCTAATGCCCAACACCCCGAGGAGTATAATATAATATTATAATACATTTTCCATATAAACCCCCCAGTCTATCACTCGCCATACATACTTTACGTTCTCAAACTCATGGTTCCTGATAGCCTGGTGGGTTTTTAATATTAATATTTGTTTTATATAACAATTGTATCATGTGATATCTCCACCAGGTAAATCACATATCTCATATACTTTGGGTTCTCAATCTCTCGATAAGTGATACTCTAGGGAGATTAAATATTAATATATAGTGGTTGTATCTTATGATAATCCCCCCAGTATAAAGTATAGTTCATAAGCCTTACCTCCTCTCCATCTCCAGGTTCTAATATCAGATACTCCTGTAGGGGTTTTTAATAATATTATATTGTTGGGAGAAAAGGGAAAACAATTCCGAGGTAATTGAAAAATAATAACAAATAATTATTATCACAGAATGTTTATCCAAAGTTATAAAAATTTTCTCTGTGCAATTTGAACCTATGTGACTAGTTACTATAACAAAATTGATATTTTTCCCAAAAGAAGAAATTTTGAGCTCCTCCACTTCTTGTGGACATAATAGAATTATCTAGTTTAAAACATAAAGCTTCCTCCTCTCAATTTCAACTTATTCAGAAAATAAATGGTAATATTGAACAATTACCATGAGTTACCAACCTTCATTTACCACACACACATATATATATATATATATGCATGTATATTTAATTTATTTAAATTTCTTTTTCAGAAAATTAAATTCTCTTGTAAACAAAAAATTTCCCACGGTAAATTTTTTGTTTTTACCTAGATTTACTGCCCACCTAAAATTATGCAATCCTTTACTATTATTTAGGAGGAAGCCACCATTTCAGGTCTTTACCTTAGGACATGTTTTTTACTGAGTAAATCCAAGCAAGAATTCTACTCTTACAATGCCTTAATATGACACAAATTAGATACAAGACACATAATTCTTGTTTTCATTTTATTTTGCACATTCCTCATGTTAAAATGACGTATTCTCACTAATAAATAGCCTAAGATTATGAGGCTAGAATTTTGGTCCATATTTCATTCAAGGACTCCCCCTTGTCAATATTATCATGCTGGCTAGAAGTTAAGGCTTTACCCATGCTTCCACAATTTAGTTACCAATCAGCTAAGCCTTCCAAGAAAGTCTTAAATCTTGACCATTAACCAGATAGAGGTCTTCTCCCAGAGATAATATACAACTCAATATTATAGGAAGCAACACTCATTTAACATAAATTGTACATTCTTATTTTCATGTGCTCTATGAATACTATATCATCTTAGTCTTCACTATTCACACATGAGATTTATTCATACTAGTGGTTGCAAATTCCCAACCAAAAGTTTGTTCTTACTCAAAGTTACAAATAATTACTGACAACAACCTTTAAAAACAAGATAGTCAGAGGGAAAACAACAAAAAAAAAAATTCACAGCTCTCTTCATATTTTTATAATTAGCCAGCCACATAGATCAATATTTTCACCACTTGAACAAAACATCAAATTCTTCAAATAACTAAAGATAAATTCCATAGTATCAAGGAACTTATCATGGAAAATACAAAACAAATAAAACACTTATCTAAGAGTTTAAGATAAATTGGAAATTGTCGATGGGTGAACCTCTTTCCACCCAACCATAGACATAGTTTTCTTTGTCTATCCTTGCAATTGGCCACCCCTGAGCCAGAATATGATTTCATCAGGGGAATTCTCAGTCATTAATAGAGGTAAAACGATGAAGCCCACTCTCCTTCACCAACATAAATTAGCAAGACATATCTCCATTTCCACCAAGCAAGGGGGCCTTCCCTTGACTTGTGGAGTCACGATGGTTAGCTTGCATAGCTACACCCAAAAATTCACAGCCTCCTTTTATCATCTTGATTTAGATATTATTTATTTCTATTTATCACTTTAAAACTAGAGAACTTGACTCTCCTCTATTTTCTATGAACAAGAGGTGTTTTTCTAAACATTCTCCTCTCCATTTCCCAGGTCTCCTCCTACTCTATGAGCTTTCTCATTTTGTGGTTAGATTTTCCCCCAATTTCAAGGTCAATCCAGAAACCTCCAGATGTGTACTATTCTTCCCATGCTTCTGAGGCAAGGAAGTTCTCGTACAACTCTCCAATATTTCCCATAATTGTGGGAATATGGTAGTTCAACCACCAAATTCCTTCATTAATTTAAATTCTTAGAGAATGGGAAATCTGTGTTTTCTTGAATATTACAATGGAAAGGAAAAATTTCCTCACTATTTCCCTATCATGGAATCATTTTCTATGTAAGTGCTCCACCCATCAACAATTCATTTTTATTATTATCAAAATGCATTTTATCATTTTGATTGTTCATCATGGTCCAAACATTAAACATATTAGCCATGACTCATGGTGACATTTAGACATATATTTTCATGTTGGGGAAACAAGGTGTTACATCCTCCAAGTGTAAAGTTGCCTCCAATAAGTGCAACGTCCCCTCAAAAAGGTGCCATGTCCTCTCAGGAGGTGCTAATTCATCTCAAAAGTGTGGAATCCTCAAGGAATCCCAATTTCCTCCACAAAGTGTTGGAAAACCTCCATGAAGTGTGTAAAATGGACTCCTCAATGTCCTCTAGAGGTTAAAGGATCACATCCATGCAATGTACATCATCCAAGGAGGGGCTCAAGTGACCCAATGTGACCATCAATCTAGGGGCATGTACACATTTCCAATACAACATAAGAAGTGATCCATTTCAAATGTAATTGGATTAGATATATAACATTAATAATTATCCTCAAACTTCTCTATAAATCATAAAATTCATAAAATTTTCCAAGTTTAGGTATGGGAGGGTTATCATTAGCCCCTATTCCATGTGTCAGTACCCGTGAGAACAAGTATTTCCAACGAAACCGATAAAGAAGCATGTGTGATCATAGATGGTATGGAGTGGGGTTTAATTTCATGAGTTTTTTGCATATTCATGTGAGGCTATTTAAGATATTCATCCATATGAGCACCTTTGTAGTGAGAGAGTGATTATGTAATGAGTTTTTGTTTCCTCGACACTGTGTATTTCCAAACCCCAATTTGCCTTTTTTTATTAACCTTTTCTGGATTTTGACTTTCATTTAATCCTTTTTCAGATATGCATTCATTACACAGGACTTGGGTTGATGGCCTTATAGTGAGGGGGAATTTCTCATGCTTTGATTTTATTTGGATTTTCTTGATCATTTATTTTTCATTTCATTTTCTTTGCATTTTGATTTTAGAACTTTTATATTTTCCTTATATATATATATATATATATATATATTCCTTGGAATACAACATGGAAAAACTCTAAGTAATTCCCCACATTTTGTGGATAGTAAATGGGGTAAACCGTTTGACCTGATTATGGGCCTAACATAGTGGGGACATTAAGGGAGGCCCTAAACAAACTCATGTCCAGGGATTTGACCCTGGAACCTCATTCAAGCAAACAACGTCACTCATCCACTTGAGCTAACCCACAGGGCATGTGTATATATATATATATATATATATATATATATATATATATATATATATATATATATATATATATATATATATATATATATATATCTTTACCATTAAATCTCATTCTTCTCATGGGATATGAGGCATGAACTTATATGTGTGACACATGACAACCAACTCAAAAGTAGGGACAACAAAGATTGGGAAAGATGGAGAATGTTATGTATGGATTGGGATATGAACATGTTTCTCATATAAAATCCCCCCATTAGTACTAATCTACCCAAGAGTGAAAACACTTATCTAGGAGGGGATGACGACCACCAAGGTGAAACAAGGAAAAAGGCATAAATTTAGAGCATCATGATCCATTAGCCATGTTGGACCTTGGAAATAACACATTTTATGATGCCATTAAGTCATTTTTCATTTACTTTACCCTTTCATCTACATTCCCTTCATCACTCATATTTATGAATTTGTCCATTTCTACCCTATATAAGCTTCATGTGGCATATGTACACTAAAATAGTTGATTTCCCATGCTTTGATGATTACCTAGGGTAGATATTGTGGTTTGCTAACTTAATTATTTTCCATATTTGTTGGTAGTTCTAGTAGTCAAACTTTCCACATCATTTATGAACAGAGGAAGAGGAATCTCAAAAATATAAAATATGGGTTTTGTGCAGAATAGGTTCATTTAGGTGACAATAATGGAAAATATGCAGAAAGTGAAAAAAAAAGGT